>MDKJ01212567.1:0-14278 GCA_005239525.1 Nicotiana knightiana | reverse complement strand
TGCTGCTCCCAATGCATATCTCCAACAAACTCAGCCCGAGTTCACTTTGGGACAGGATAAGAAAAGCTTCGAAAATGAAGAAATAACCCGGAAAATGAAGAGTATTGAACAGAGCCTCAAAAATATACAAGGGCTAAGCAGGCAGAAAAGTGTCTCATATGCAGATTTGTGCATGTTCCCGCATGTCCACCTGCCTCTCGGGTTAAATACCCCCAAGTTCGAAAGATATGATGGGCATGGAGACCTCATAGCCCACCTGAAAAGACACTGCAACCAACTCAGGGGAGCAGGCGGGAAGGAGGAACTTCTCATGGCGTATTTTGGAGAAAGTTTGACGGGAATTGCATCGGAATGGTACATGGACCAGGATATATCCTGTTGGCACATATGGGATGACTTAGCCCGACACTTCGTCCGACAATTCCAATACAATGTGGACATCGCTCCCGATAGAAACTCACTGTCCAATCTCAAAAAGAAACCCTCAGAGAGTTTCAGGGAGTACGCCATCAAATGGCGTGAGCAAGAATCCAGGGTCAAACCTCCGATGGATGAGGTTGAAATGGTGAGTATTTTTCTACAAGCACAAGAAGCTGATTACTTCTAGAATATGATGTCCGCCATGGGCAAACCATTCGCGGAAGCAATTAAAATTGGAGAACGGGTTAAAAACTGGTTGTATCCTGAGCCAATCTGCCATAAGAGCGACCTCTCAGGCCATTCAAAGCGGGTTCGGGGTTGCGACCAACAGGAAAAAGAAAGAAGAAGGGGCCATGATGGTTTCCAATGTCAGGAAACCTCAACAATACCCACGCCCATTTCCTAAAGCCTCCCAGCATTACTACCCTCACCAAGATACAACCTATGCTTCGCCCCCTTCTCCCTATGCGGTAATGAATGCTCAGCCACATCCCAGGCCGCCACAACAATACAATCAGAATATAACTCCACCCCCGAAAAATAACCATCATCCCCCACCTCCATATAATTAGCGCCCACCTCAAAACAGCTACCCGTACAATGCCTACCCTAAAGAGCCACCAAGGAGATTTAATTTCACTCTCATCGGAGAGCCGTATTCCAGTCTCTTCCCAAAGTTGGTCCAGATGGGGCTCCTGCAACCCGTACCTCCAAACAGGCAGAATCCCCAATCACCATCATATAGACGGGGTACCAGTTGTGCTTACCCTTCCGGAGCAGAAGGGCACGACACGGAGGATTGCTGGAACCTAAAAAGGGTCGTGGAAAATCTTATAGAACAAAAGAAAGTGGTTTTAAGGGACGAAAAAGCTCCCAATGTGACAAACAATCCACTGCCCGCCCACAATCATGGGCCCGTCATTGGCATGATTTGCAAGGACCGGGATTTTGATCCAGCTCTAAAGGCCATCATCACCATCGCAGATGTAAAAAGAAAACCTAAGACGGCACCCAATCCAGCCAAGGAGATGAGAAAGAGAAACCTCGTCCCCAGGTCACGGAACAGACTGAGACTGGGACAAACAAGAGCCCCTCTAAAGATGATGTCCTTTACGTCCCCAAAGCACACAGGAAAGAACAAAGTGTTTTGAGCCCTCCCAGAAGGTTACAATTCAACAGGGCAATAACGAATGGCTCAAAAATATATATCCCGAAGCGGACGTATGCGGCGCGGGGGCCAATAATTTCACCCAGGCTGAATGAGCCCGTGGTTATTAGCCGCGCGTTGCAAACTCCCATAAAGAATACTACTGCATTCCCATGGGATTACCGCCGGACAGTGGTGACATACATAGGGAAAGAGATTACCGGGGAGACAGGCGATGTAAACTCTTCAGAGAAATACCTCGACCCGGAAAAGCTAAACAAAAGCAAGATGAAACGTTTTCCGCCCAAAAGGCCGATCAGTGCTGGAGAGGCAGAAGAATTCTTCAAGAATATGAGAACCTCTGAATACTCCATAATCGAGGAGCTCAGGAAATCCCCCGCGCAGGTTTCGCTTCTGTCCTTGTTGGTGAATTCGAGCGAGCATCAGAAGATCCTGATCAAAACCTTCAACGAAGCATATGTTCCGGCCAATACCACGGTTGAGCAAATGGAGAGGATGGCAGAATGATTTTTTGAGGTCAACCGGATTTCGTTCCGCAAGAATGATTCGCCCCGGATGGGGCCACCCACAACAAAGCTCTCCACCTAACTGTTAAATGTGAAGGTTACTACGTGAAGAGAGTTATGATGGACGGTGGGTATGTGGTTGACATTTTCCCTCTATCATCCTTACAAAGAATGGAGATCGGGACTGAAAGAATTAGGCCCAACAATGTGTGCGTCGGTGCATTCGATAGTATCAAAAGGGACACGATCGGGGAGATTGATCTGGTTTTGACAATTGGCCCTGTAGACTTCGAAGTAACATTCCAGGTCATGGATATGGATACTTCCTACAATTATCTCTTGGGAAGGCCTTGGATCCATGCGGCAGGGGCAGTGCCATCCACTCTCCACCAAATGGTTAAGTTCGAATATGAGGACCAGGAAATCGTGGTCCATGGGGAAGACGAGCAATCCATTTACAGGGACCCGTTAGCCCCATGCCTGGAAGCAAGAGAGGGCAACGAGCACATAGTCTACCAGGCTTTCGAGATTGTGGTTGCAGACCAGAATGAGGAAGGAACCCCATGCCCTCAACCCTTCCTATCAAACGCATCAATTATGGTCGCCAACGACATGATCAAACATGGGTACACACCCGAAAAAGGGCTCGGGGTGTCTTTGCAAGACATTAAAGAACCCGTCACCTTGCTTGTCAATAAAACATTTTTCGGCACAGGGTTTCAAGCTACCCCAGACGATGAACAATGGGCTGACCAACGCAAGAAAAATGGTTGGGTATTGCCTTAGCCAATCCCACACATCACCAAATCGTTTACCAAGCCAAAATACGTGGAAGAAGAAGAAGAGGTTTTCACGACCGAAGAAATAGAAGAAATATGCGGAGCAATGAGGCAAATGTTGTATGAGGCCCATATGGTCCAACCAGGAGAGGGCCCCAGCACTGCCGAAGTACAGTATATGGGACCTGATGCCAAGTTGCAAAACTGGGAGGCTACTCCATTCCCCGTCCGGCGGGAGTCTCGGTAGTTCAGCTTTTGCCATCCTTTCTGCACTATGAGTTATTTCAGGGTGTAACTCAAGTTTTAAATTCTTGCCTTTAAATTTCGATGTAAACCCTCCTATGTTCAAATTCAATGAAATGAAATCAAAATTTCATCGTCTACTATTCTTTCTGATTTTTGTTTACTTGTCTTATTTTTTCAGTCCTAATAATGCGGCTTTAAAAAACATGACATGCTTGCGGACTCCCTGCTCTGATCCTAATACGTCGTCTAGCCTCGAAATAATGAATCAAGAACTGGAATATGACGAAGAAGAGGCTTTCAGGGAAATAAATCGAGAATTAGAACAATTCGAGAATAAGCCTAAGCCGAATTTAAACGAAACAGAACCCGTTAACTTGGTCAGTGAAGAAGAGATTCGAGAAACCATGATAAGCGTCCATGCAGATGAAAATAATAAAGACGCCTTGATTCAACTCCTATTAGAATTCAAGGACGTATTTGCTTGGTCCTACGAAGACATGCCCAGATTAAGTATGGACTTGGTGGTACACAAATTGCCCACCTACCCTGATCATCCATCAATCCAACAAAAGCAGAGGAAGTTCAAAACAGACATGAGTGACAAGATCAAAGAAGAAGTCGCAAAACAACTAAAGGCTGGAGTAATCCGAGTGGTCCAATACACCACCTGGCTAGCCAATGTGGTTCCGGTGCCTAAAAAGGACGGAAAGGTCCGAGTATGTGTCGACTACCGAGATCTGAATAAAGCCAGTCCCAAAGATAATTTTCCGCTGCCAAATATACACATCTTAGTGGACAATTGTGCCTCGGTGCAAAACATCTACATCAAGTCATACCTAAAAGTATCATCATCTATCTGATCAAACTACGTCGAAACAGACCATACTCAGAAATGGCACATCCACCCGGGTCTCCAGACCCCCAATAGGTACCACACACAACCGACACACACGGTCCGTAACAACAACATCACCCACAAGGGCGAGCACATGAACAGATGTAACAAAAGATTCACAGGGTGTGTCCAGAGAATGGGATAAAATATGATGAACATGTGAATATGAAAAATCGGAATCAATTAAAAACTTAAGCTTCTCGTGACAGACTGAAACAATACTTGGGATCAAGGTATTATAAGCCATCTCATTCGGTCTGGCTGAAAATGCATAAAATCGGGCCTGATCACCACCAGATCGACCTCCCCCTCTAGGGCGACCCCTACCTGCCTGACCCCCACCTTTAGCTGCCTGGGCGGGCGGTGCAACTACTGAGTCTAAAACCGGGGGCTGACTCCTCTGCTGATAAGTACCTCTCGCAAGACAAGGACAAAACCTCTTAATATGGCCCACATCTCCACACTCAAAGCAACCTCTCTCGGAGAATTGCACGGGGGACTGAAGGGAACCCTTAGCACCCGGATAACCACTGAAAGAACCAGGCATAGATGAACTCTGAACCGATGTTGCCCAAGATGAACAATGAGCTGGCAGGGCACTGAAAGATGGGTGCACCTGATGCGAACTATGAGGATTATGACCAATTGATCCACCACGATAACCTGAGCGACCTGGCTGAGCCTTCCTGAATGGATGGCCTCTGTCGGGCTGAGGCTGCCCCCCTAAAGGAACCCCACCAAAAGTCCCAGATCCTCGATACCTCTTGGCCTCCCTCTCGATCCGCTCCTGGCAGCGAACCAACTCAATCTCTCTAGCAATGTCAACCACCTCCTCAAAAGAAGCGCCAGAAACCCTCTCCCTAGTCAGAAAAATTTGAAGCTGATAAGTGAGGCCATCAACGAACCTCCTCATTCTCTCCCTATCCGTAGGAACTAGCCAGATAGCATGACGGGCCAACTCGGAGAACCTCATCTCATACTGCGTCACGGTCATTTCCTCCTGGCGCAACTGCTCGAACTCCCTGCACAGCTCCTCCCTGCGGGACTGCGGTATATACTTTTCCAGGAATAGAATGGAGAACTGATGCCAGGTAAGGGGCGCTGCATCAGCAGGTCTACGCCTCTCATAGGCCTCCCACCAAGCGAGTGCAGCTCCTGCAAACTGGAAGGTAGTAAATGGGACGCCACTAGCCTCCAGTATCCCTGCTGTGCGAAGGATCCTCTAACACTTGTCCAAAAATCCCTGGGCGTCCTCACCCTCAGTACCACTAAAAATCGGAGGCTGGAGTCTACTAAACCTCTCTAACATGCGCTACTCGTCATCTGCCAAAGCTGGGACCACAAAATCCCGGGCTGGGGCAACCGACTGGACTGGAACTGTCCCCGGTGTATGACGCCCCTGAATAACCTGCTCAGGTGTCCGGGCAGCTGGATTCTGAGTGCCTCCCCCGGCCTGAGAAGTAGCAGCAGTAGTAGACATGGCGACTGCCTGTGCAAGACAGGTGCACACGGTCAGAATCTGAGCAAGGGTCTCCTGAAGACCCGGAATCACAATGGGCACTGCTGGTGCCTGACCCTCTCCCATTGGGATCTCAACTGCGGAGACATGATCCTGAGCAGTGAGAGGGTCCACAGGTACTGCCTCGGCTGCTGAGCGGGCTGCACCCCTCCCCCTGCCACGACCACGGCCTCAACCTCTAGCTGGTCCTGCTGGTGTCTGATCACCACAATCGGTAGCACGAGTCCTCACCATCTGTGAGAGAATGAAAACAATAGAAGTTTAGTTCCAGAATTCAACAGACTCGCACGACAAAATTCAATAATGTGGGATTTTTTCTAAGAGTTTTGTAGCCTCTCGAAGATAAGTACAGACGTCTCCGTACCGATCCACAAGACTCTACTAAACCTGCTCATGACTGGTGAGACCTATTTAACCTAGGGCTCTGATACTATCTTGTCACGACCCGATTTTGGAGTCGTGATGGTGCCTGTCGTGGAACCAGTCAAGTCGCCCCTTTGTTTCTAAGCTAAATTCAATTTCCAGTAAAAATGCAATTTTTAAACGAAGTTATTGATAATACTACGAGTCTGAAGTTTAAAAAAAATATTTGAAACAAAAATATAAAATCTCCAACCCCGGATCCGGTGTCACTCAGTCATGAGCTACTATCATAAAATAAAGAAATGAAGAAATAGAAAACATAGTCCCAAAATAAGTGCAATGGGTGGAATAAGAAAGAAAATACGAGGTCACGACCGCCAGCTGCTACCTCGACAACTCCAATGAAAAATCAAACCACTACTCAATATCCACTACCGGGTCCCGGTGTACCTGGATCTGCACACAAAGTGCAGGGGGTAACGTGAGTACACCAATTCAGAAGTAACGAACCCAAACTATGGGCTGAGAAGTAGTGACGGAAAAAACCTCAAAATTTTAAAATAAACAATATACAGAATTTTAGACATGCTAAAAGTTTATCAGGATGAGTAAATATGCCAAGTATGCCAATACACTCTACATGCCATCATAAAATATATGTATGAAACCAATGTGGATATGCACATAGTGCTCACAACCCTCACACAACATTCCATTCAGTACCGTACATGGCTCTCAAGCCCAGGGAAAGGTCCATCCCGGAATGTAAATAATCATTGGTGACTATAGTCACTCCGTACTGAGGAAAAAGGCCAATCCATCCCCACGGAGAAAGTCCATCTTCGGAATACAACACTAGGACAAGATCCATGTCAAGGGACGATCCATCCCTCACATAACATCCACTTCGGACAAGACCCATGTCCAGGGAAGATCCATCCCTCACATCAATGCGCTCACTGGGGGTGTAAAGACTCCGGAGGGGCCCTTGTGGCCCAAGCGCCATATCAAGCCAACGAAGGCATGATTTAATATCGTTGTGGTGTGCAGTCCGATCTCGTAACTGTCTCAATAACAGGCTCTCAGCCTCACTCAGTCATTACTCTTCAGTCTCACTCACATGGATCACAGATGCCTTCATCAGCCCGAAACAATGATAAGTATGCATATAATTAACAATACTGAGACCGAGGTATGAAGTGATATGCTATAATAGGACTGAGTGCATGAAATCAAATAATCACAAACTGAGACAGTAATATACGACCACTCGGGTCTCAGCATTTTCGGCGTGAAGCCTAGCATTTATACTTAACATGATTTCTAACAGGTTCACAATTACCACATTAACAGAAGCACATATATCATCAGGGAATAATCACTAAGTGGTGCCATGGGATAAGCCAGGACATAAATACTCGGTGCATGCCCAAACGCCCGTCACTTGGCATGTGCATCACCTCAACAATAGTCATAAATCATTTAGCTAGGGGTTTCAAACCATCAGAACCAAGTTTGGAAATGTTACTTACCTCAAAACCGGATAAAATACTATTTCGAAGTGCCTTTGCCTCTAAATTCGGCCTCTGAGTGCTCCAAATCTACCAAGTTTAGATTTTTATCATCAGATTATACTTAAGGAATGAATTCTAATTGAAAAGTACCTAATTTAGCTCAAAATCCGAAATTTGCCAAAATCCGACCCCCGGGCCCGTGTCTCTAAACTTGACAAATTTTATACAAAAATGTTCTTCATCATCTCACGAGTCCGTACATATAAAGAATGCTAAAATCGGAGTTCGTTTGACCCCTCAAATCGACCCCTAAAGGTCTCATAATCTCAAGTCCTAACCCCACTTTTTTAACTGATTTCATGAATTAAACACTGAGATTATGTTCCTTAATCACCTGTAATCGAGTTTTAAGGTACAAAATACTTACCTCTATGAAGAACGCTGATTTTCCCTCCTCAAAATCGTCTCAAAAGCTTCTTCCCGTTCAAAAATGGTGTTAAAATAGGTTATGGTCGCAGAGGGTTTAACTTATACTTTCTGCCCAGGGGTTCCGCACCTGCGGCCCATGTCTCGCACTTGCGGGACCGCACCTGTGATAAAACATCCGCAGGTGCGGAAACAACAATGAATTTACACCAGCAGTTGTTTGCTGCAAATTTCCAACTCCGAACTTCCTGTTAACCATCCGAAATCAATCCCGAGCCCCTCGGGATCCCAACCAAATATACCAACATATCATATATGATCATTCAAACTTAGTTTTACTCCCGAAACACTAAAAATAACATCAAAATACCAAAATCACATCAAATTCAAGCCTAAGAACTTTGAAATTTCTAAAATCCACCAATGATGTCGAACTATCCAAAACAACTCTGATTGAGCTGAAATTTTGCAGACATATCCAAAATGACATTACGAACCTGTTACAACTTCTGAAATTCCATTTCGACTCCGATAGCCTATTTTCCACTATCGACCGGAAATCACCATAAACTAACTTTCGCCAATTCAAGCCTAATTCTACACCGGACATCACAAAAATATTCCGAACACACTCCTAATCCCCAAATCACCTAATGAAGCCATTTGAGACATAAAATCCGCTTTCCGAGGTCATTTACCAATAAGTCAACTCTCAGTTGACTTTTCCAACTCTAAGGCTATTTTTTTTAAGGACTAAGTGGCTAAACTCTCACTACAACCATTTCGATTTCAAGCCTACCAACTCTAACACATCAATAATAGTATAACCAACCTATGACAAGGCAATAACAACGATAATAATACAAATTCTACGGGATGACCAACGGGGTCGTTACAGGGTCGAACGACGCGGACCAACAATAATAAACTGTGCACTGCCGAAGGGTCGAACGGCTCGAACCATAGATGCATCCATTTTTCCCCGCTCGCGAATCGATCATGCGACGCGGTCAACATAAAAATAATAAGGCTAGCCTGCTCGCGAATTATACCTGCGACTCAGGTGCTCATATGTACACATATTCATATAATAAATCCATATTTTTATCAAGAAGGCAGTTACTCGTGAAAGTGGTAAAATTCTTCTTAAAGGAACATGAAAAATAGTTTTTAAATCTTTGTTTTGAAACTCATTTGTCAAGTTCAATAATATTCAATAATATAACCTCATCAGGAACACAATTATCCACGGAGGAATCAATTCCCTTTCTAGGTAATTAAGAAAATGAACTCTAGTTTTCTTAGGGATTCAATTCATTATTTCGATCATATTAGCGGTCTAATATTACCGGCAAGATCACAAGTACAACAAGTAAGGCATGCTAGTGGGTGTTAGACTACCCGAACATGTCATAATAGTAGCTATGCACGGACTCCCGTCACCTCGTGTGTACGTAGTCCCCGCAGATAGTAGCACATACTTAATTAGTTCACCTAAGGGGACAATTCCCCCTCACAAAGTTAGAAAAGAGACTTACCTTGCTCCGAAATTCCATAACCGGCTTCCAAGCCCTTCCGATGACTCAAATCGATGCACAACGCCCCAAAACTATCCAAATAATGACAAATCAATGAAAATGTACTCTAATATTTGTTAACAATTCAAATTATATAAACTCCCATCTCCGCTTAAGGAATTGACCAAAATGCCCTTGGGCCAACGTGCCAGGATTCCGAAATTTCTCGAAGATATACCCTACCCATAGCCTTACTAACTCAAATATACAATTTACCCTTAATTTCATGCTCAAATTCATGGTAGAAATCCAAAATACCATTTCTAGGTTTTCTTAAATATTTTTCCAATTTTTCCACAATTTTTCATGTCTAATCCATGCGTATAACTTGTATTTATCTTAAAAACATAAAGAAATTGCTTACCTAGTAATTCTTGACGGAAACCCCTCTTGAAGCTCTTCCAAATCGCCCACACCAAGTGAAGAAATGAAGAAATGGCCAAAATCCCGTTAAAAATAACACACTGCCCAGGTGACCCTCCTATGCGATCGCACAACACGCTCCGCGATCGCATAGGCCAACTATGCTGCCTCACCAATTCACTCAGTGCATTCGCGACACAGCACCTGCGTTCGCACAGGCCAAGTCCCAGAAGCCCCTAATCATACAATGTGCGACCGCACATTAAACCTTGCGATCGCACAAGCCATAAGCTTGTAGCCTCGAATTCGATCACACAGACCAATGCATCAACCTCCAAAATCCTCCTCTGTGTGATTGCATACCTCCAAGTGCGATCGCACAAGCCAAAATTCCAGCCCCTCTAATTTCTTCTCCGCGATCGCACAACTAGGGCCGCGATCGCATTGCACACTAGATACACCAGCAAATAGCAGCAGCAAATCACTCAAAATGACCCGAAACACACCCGAGGTCCCCCGAGATCCCGTCCAGTCACACGACTCAGTACCATAACATCCCACAAACTTTCTCGAGGCTTCAAATCACATCAAACAACGCCGAAATCATGAATCGCACTAAAATTCAAACTTTATAAACTTAGAAATTTCCAACTTCTACATCTGATGCCGAAACCTATCAAATCAAGTCCGATTGACCTCAAATTTTGCACAAAAGTCCTATCGACATTACGGACCTGCTCCAACTTATGGAATCGCATTCCTACCTCGATATCAAAATTTCCACTTCCAGCCGGATTTCACAAAAACCTTCAAATTTTATCTTTAGCCAAATGACTTTAAAATGACCTATGGACATCAAAATTCACTTCCGATCGCGCTCCCAACTCCAGAATCATCATACAAAGCTATTCCCAGGCTCGGAATCCTAAACGGACATCAATAACACTGAAATGCCTTACAACCCAAATTTATGAAATTCTTCTAAAATGCTATCTTCCATAATATACGCCGAAACGCGCCCGGGTTATCCAAAACCAGATCAGGACATACGCCCAAGTCCGAAATCATCATACAAACCTGCAGGAACCTTCAAATCCTAATTCGAAGGTCGTTTACTCAAAATTCCAATCTTAGTTGATTCTTCCAACTTAAGGCTTCCGAATTGAGAATTTTCTTTCCAAATTAACTCTAAACTTCCCGAAATTCAATTCCGACCACGCCCACGAGTCATAATACCTGAAACGAAGTTGCTCACGGCCTCAAACCGCTAAACAACGTGCTAGATCTCAAAACAACCGATCGGGTCGTTACATTACCCATTCACCCACGATCCCGAATATGCAATTAGTTGTGAAATCCGACCCCAAAACGAGGTCTAAATTCTAATTATACAAAAAGCCCTAACTCTATCCAAATCCCCAATTTATACCATGAAAACCTTAGAATTTTAGTTGTAAATTGGTGAAAAACAATGGAGAGTTGAAAGAAAATAGTTGATGGATACTTACCTATGATTTTGGGAAGAAAAGCCCTTGAGAAAATCGCCCTAGACCTTCTACTTTTGTGAAAATTGAAAAAGAAAAATGGCTGGAGTTCTATTTTAAACAACCCCACTGCCCCGACCCTCGCACCTGCGGTGCTTGGGTCGCACCTGCATAAGTGCATGTGCCAAAAATCTTCCGCTTTTGCGGAAATGAACAGGTCCGCTGGGGGCCGCACCTACGGAAAGAGTTCCGCTTCTGCAGAAATTTGTCCGCGTCTACGGAAAGAGGGAAGGTTGGGCTGGGCCGCGTCTGCGGCTAAAAACACGCACCTGTGAGCTCGCACTTGCGGCCTTAGGCTCGCAGGTGCGGGCACACCAGAACTGGTGCACCAATAGAGTTTTTCCAAGTCTAACCACCCCGTAGCCTATCCGAAACTCACCCGAGCCCTTGGGGCTCCGAACTAAACATGCACGAAAGTCTAGAAACATCATACGGACTTGCGCGTGCAATAAAATTTCCAAAACAACACCTAGAACTACGAGTTTAGCATCAAAATCAAGGAAAAATCTCAAGAACTTTCAAAGTTTCAAATTTTACAACTAAGGGTCCGAATCACGTCATATGACCTCCGTTTCATACCAAATTTTACAAGCACAACTCAAATACCATATTAAACATGTACCGGGATCCGGAACCAAAATACGATCCCGATACTAACAAATTAAAACACTGTTAAAATTTCCAAAAACACTTATAATTTTAGCTAAACAATTTCTTTCTCGTGATAGGGACCTCGGAATTCAATTCCGGGCTTACGCTGAAGTCCCATATTTTCTCACGGACCCTCCGGGGCCGTCAAATCACGGGTCCGGATCCGTTTACCCAAAATATTGACCGAAGTCAACTTAAATTCAATTTTAAAGGCAAAATTAGCATTTTCTCAATTTTACACATAAGGGCTTTTTGGATATACGTCGGACTGCACACGCAAAACGAGGTAAGACAAGAGGAAGTTTTTAAGGCCTCAAAACACAGTTTTGACTTTTAAAACAAGAGATGACATTTTGGGTCATCGCATTCTCCACCTATAAATCAACCGTTCGTCCTCAAACGGACATAAAAATGTACCTAAATCGGGGAAAAGGTGGGGATATCGGCTCGTATATTGGACTCGAACTCCCAGGTAACTACCTCGGCAGGCTAACCTCTCCACTGCACACGAACTGAATGATAACTCTTCCACCTCAACTGACGAACCTGCCGGTCTAGAATAGCTACCGGCTCCTCCTCATAGGTCAGGTCCTTGTCCAACTGGACGCTGCTGAAGTCTAACACATGGGATGGATCGCCGTGATACTTCCGAAGCATAGACACATCAAACACTGGATGCAAAGCTGATAAACTCGGTGGCAGCGCAAGTCTGTAAGCCAGATCTCCCACTCAATCGAGGATCTCAAAAGGACCGATGAACCTAGGTCTTAACTTGCCCTTCTTCCACAATCTCATCACGCCCTTCATGGGCGACACCCGAAGCAACACTCGCTCTCCAACCATGAATGCCACATCACGAACCCTGCGGTCGGCATAACTCTTCTGCCTGGACTGAGATGTCTGAAGTCTATCCTGAATAACCTTAACCTTATCCAAGTCATCCC
This sequence comes from Nicotiana knightiana, assembly GCA_005239525.1. Classification (NCBI taxonomy): domain Eukaryota; kingdom Viridiplantae; phylum Streptophyta; class Magnoliopsida; order Solanales; family Solanaceae; genus Nicotiana; species Nicotiana knightiana. The sequence goes on along the minus strand of MDKJ01212567.1, from coordinate 1,363 downwards.
GCACTAAATCTGTACCCAACAACTGAGTCTATCCCGGCTCAAACCATCCAACCGGCGACCGACACCGCCTACCATATAATACCTCATAGGGAGCCATCTGAATGCTCGACTGATAGTTGTTGTTGTAGGCAAACTCTGCTAATGGCAAGAACTAATCCCAAGAGCCTCCAAAGTCAATGACACAGACGCGAAGCATATCCTCCAAAATCTGAATAGTACGCTCGGATTGTCCGTCCGTCTGAGGATGAAATGATGTGCTTAACTCGACCCGCGTGCCCAACTCACGCTAAACTGCCCTCCAGAAGTGCGAGGTAAATTGCGTACCTCGGTCAGAAATGATAGACACGGACACACCATGAAGACAAACAATCTCCAGGATATAGATTCTCAGCCAATCGCTCTGAAGAATAGGAAACTGCCACAGGAATGAAATGTGCTGACTTGGTCAGCCTATCCACAATAACTCATACTGCATCGAATTTCCTCTGAGTCCGTGGGAGTCCAATAACGAATTCCATAGTGATATGCTCCCACTTCCACTCAGGAATCTCAATCTTCTGAAACAATCCACCAGGCCTCTGATGCTCGTACTTTACCTGCTGACAATCCAAACACCGAGCTACATACGCTACAATATCCTTCTTCATCCTCCTCCACCAATTTTTGCCGCAAGTCCTGATACATCTTAGCGGCGTCCGGATGAATGGAGTACCGGGAACTATGGGCCTCCTCTAGAATCAACTCACGAAGTCCATCCATATTGGGCACACAAATACGACACTGCATTCGCAAAAATCCATCATCCCCAACTGTAACTTGCTTGGCACCACCGTGCCGCACCGTGTCCCTAAGGATAAGAAGATGAGGATTATCATACTACCAATCTCGGATATGATCAAATAATGAAGAACCAGCTACTATGCAAGCTAGAACACGGCTGGGCTCAGAAATATCCAACCTCACGAACTGATTGGCTAAAGCCTGAACATCCAAAGCAAGCGGTCTCTCCCCAACCGGAATATACGCAAGGATACCCATACTGGTTGACTTCTGATGCGTGGCGAGAATTCATGATTTTAAGCATTATATACCTTGCATTTTATGTGCTTTAATGATAAAAATACACGTCGTATGTGCCTAATGGGGTTTATTTTATGTGTAGGTGAATTGGAAACGGAAGCCGAGCTAAATGGGAGCATAAACGTCGAAAATACGCTCAAGACGCGAAATGGACTGACCCAGGGCAAGACCTGGCGTTAGCCTGCTAACGCCAGCCCTACCCTGGCGTTAGCCTGCTAATGCCAGCCCTACCCTGGCGTTAGCCAGGCCTTAGCCTGCTAACGCCAGCCCTACCCTGGCGTTA
>ML377818.1:11339-39693 GCA_005239525.1 Nicotiana knightiana | reverse complement strand
GTTACGGTTCACTACCGGTCCGGTTACCCGTTTCAAAATAATTAAACGGACCAACCCCCTCTAGCCGCACTACCCATCCCACCCGGCCCCCTATGAGCTAGGTCGATCTGGTTCCAATTTTAACCGATATAGGCTAGTCCGGTTACGGGTCAACCCGGCCCGTTTTCCACCTTTAATTTGGATCTCCAATGGGTCTATGTGAACATTATCCGGATATGGCAGCATTGCAGTTAGGGTGGCCAGCGCATTGACTAACTCATTATGGCACCGAGGAATATATCGGAACTCGACGGCTTTGAATCGCTTGCTAAGATCCTCCACATGCTGTCTGTAGGGAAGGAGTTTAACATCTCGAGTTTCCCACTCTCCCTGAGCCTGCTTAATGATCAAATTGGAGTCCCCCATATATCAATAACTCTTCTACATCCATGTCAATGGCCATATTCATGCCCATTATACAAGCTTCATATTCAGCAGTATTGTTTGTGCAGAAGAAACGGAGGCGGGCCGTGGCAGGGTAGTGTTGTCCTATGGGCGAAATAAAGATTGACCCTATCCCAATACCTTTTGCATTGGCTACTGCATAGAAGAACATTTTCCAGGTATCAGCGCCTTCCGAGGTTACTTCGACAGAATTGACTTTCTCATCCGGAAAATAAGTACTCAAAGGTTGGTATTCATCATCAACCGGATTCTCAGCTAGATGATCGGCAAATACTTGAGCTTTCATTGTTGTGAGAGTGACATAGACAATGTTGAATTCTGTGAGGAAGATTTGCCATTTTGCTAATCTCCGGGTGGGCATTGGCTTTTGGAATATGTACTTCAAAGGATCTAGCCTCGTGATGAGTTAGGTGGTATAAGCCAGCAAATAATGTGGGAGCTTCTGAACAACCCAAGTTAGAGCACAACAAGTCCTTTCTAACTAAGAATACTTGGCCTCGTAGCTTAGAACTTCTTGCTTAAGTAATATATGGCATGCTCTTTCTTCCCGGTTACGTCATGCTGCCCGAGAACACACCCAAAGGAATTTTCTAGCACTGTCAGGTATAGGAACAAAGGTCTCCCCGGTTCTGGTGGGACTAAAAGTGGAGGATTTGACAGATATTCTCTGATCTTGTCGAAAGCGTCCTGACACTCGTCTGTCCATTTGATGGCTGCATTTTTTTCAACAACTTGAATATAGGCTCGCATGTGGATGTCAACTGAGCGATGAACTTGCTGATGTAATTCAACCTACCTAGGAGCCTCATAACCTCTTTCTTGGTTCTTGGGAGTGGAAGATCCCAAATAGGTTTTATCTTTGTCGGGTCCAGCTCGATGCCCCGTCGACTGACTATAAATCCCCGTAATTTTCCGGATGGAATTCCGAAAGCGCACTTGGCTGGGTTTAATTCAAATCATATTTGTGCAGGCGTTTGAAGAATTTCCTCAAATGCTGCACATGGTCACTTTGGGTCCTGGATTTAATGATCACATCATCCACGTACACCTCAATATCCCGATGCATCATGTCTTGGAATATGGCGGTCATGGCCCTTATATAATTTGCCCCAGCGTTCTTTAAACCAAATGGCATGACCCGGTAACAGTATTTTCCCCAGGGTATAGTGAAGGCTGTCTTTTCTGCATCCTCTTCATCCATCAACACCTAGTGATATCCGGCATAGCAATCGACTAAAGACTGTACCTCATGTTTGGCACAATTGTCAACTAGGATATGTATCTTTGGCAGTGGAAAATTATCTTTGGGACTCGCTTTATTCAGATCTCGGTAGCCGACACATACTCGGACCTTTCCATCCTTTTTAGGCACCAGAACCACATTGGCCAGCCAGGTGGTGTATTGGACCAGTCGGAATACTCCAACCTTTAGTTGTTTAGCGACCTCTTCTTTGATCTTGTCACTCATGTCTGTTTTAAGTTTCCTCTGCTTTTGTTGGACAGGTGGATAACCAGCGTAGGTTGGCAATTTGTGTACGACCAAGTCCACACTGAGTCCGGGCATGTCGTCGTAGGACCAAGCAAACACGTCTTTGAATTCAAATAGGAGTTGAATCAAGGCGTCCCTAGTCCTTTCATCCATGTGGACACTTATCATGGTTTCTCGAATCTCCTCTTCATTGCCCAAGTTAACGGGTTTTGTTTCCTTTAAGTTTGGCTTAGGCTTATTCTCGAATTGTTCTAATTCTCGATTTATTTCCCTAAAAGCCTCTTCTTCTTCATGTTCCGGTTCTTGATTCATTATTTCTAGGTTAGACGGTGTATTAAGATCAGAGCATGAAGTCCGCAAGCATGTCATGTTTTTAAGGCCGCATTATTAAGACTGAAAAAATAAGAAAAGTAAACAAAAATCAGAAAGAATAATAGACGATGAAGTTTTGATTTCATTTCATTGAATTTGAACATAGGAGGGTTTACATCAGAATTCAAAAGGCAAGAAATTAAAAACTAGTTGAGTTACACCCTGAAATAACTCATAGTGCATAAAAGATGGCAAAAGTTGACCTACCGGGACTCCCGCCTGATGGGGAATAGAGTAGCCTTCTAGTTTTGCAATTTGGTACCAGGCCCCATATACTGCACTTCAGCAGTGCTGGAGCTTTCTCCTGGTTGGACCATATGAGCCTCATGCAACATCTGTCTCATTGCTCCGCAGATTTCTTCGGTTTCTTCGGCCGTGAAAGCCTCTACCTCTTCCTCCATGTATTTTGGCTTGATAAATGATGCGGTGATGTGTGGGATCGGTTGAGGCAATAACCAACCATTTTTCTTACGTCGGTCAACCCATTGTTCATCGTCGGGAGTAGCTTCAAACCCTATGCCGAAGAACTTTTTATTGGTACACAAGGTGATAGGTTCTTTAATGCCTTGCAAGGACACCCCGAGCCCTTTTCCAGGTGTGTACCCATGTTTAATCATGTTGTTAGCGACCATAATTGATGCGTTTTATAGGAAGGGTTGAGGGCACGGGGTTCCTTCCTCATGTTTATCCGCAAACACAATCTGGAAAGCCTGGTAGACTATGTGCTCGTTGCCTTCTTTTGCTTCCAGGCATGGGATTGATGGGTCCCTGTAGATAGATTGCTCGTCCTCTCCATGGACCACAATTTCCTGGTCTTCATGCTCGAACTTAACCATGTGGTGGAGAGCAGATGGTACTTCCCCTGCTGCATCGACCTAAGGTCTTCCCAAGAGATAATTATAGGAAGTGTCCATATCCATGACTTGGAATGTCGCTTCAAAATCTACAGGGCCGATTGTCCAGACCAAATCAATCTCCTCGATGGTGTCTCTCCTGATACCATCGAATGCGCGGACGCACACATTGTTGGGTCTAATTCTCTCAGTCCCGATCTCCATTCTTTGTAGGGTCGAGAGAGGGAAAATATCAACCCAGATCCGCCGTCCACCATAACTCTTTTCACATAGTAACCTTCATATTTAACAGTTAGGTGGAGAGCTTTGTTGTGGGAAGCCCCTTCTGGGGGCAATTCATTCTTGTTAAATGATATCCGGTTGATTTCGAAAAATCGTTCTGCCATTCTTTCCATTTTCTCAATTGTAGTTTCAGCCGAAACATATGCTTCATTGAGTGTTTTGATCAGGATTTTGTGATGCTCGTTCGAACTTACCAGCAAGGATAGAAGTGAGACATGAGTGGGGACTTTCTGAGCTGCTCAATTCTGTCGTATTCAGAGGTTTTCATATTTATGAAAAATTCTTCTGCCTCTCCGGCACTAATCGGCTTCTTAGGCGGAAAGCATTTCTATTTGATTTTGTTCAGTTCTTTAAGGTTGAGGTATTTCTCTGATGAGTTTAACTCACTTGTTTCCCCAATAATTTCTTTTCCTTTGTACGTCACCAACGTCTTGTTGTAATTCCAGGGGACGACAGTAGTATTCCTTATGGGAATCTACGACGCGCGGCTAATAACCACATGCTCATTCAGCCTTGGTAAAATTATTTGCCCCCGCGCCACATACGTCCCTTTTGGCAGGTACATTTTTGGGCCATTCATTGTTGCTTTGTTGAATAGTAACCTTTTGGGAGGACTTAACATACGTTTTACCTTCTTGGGTGCTTTGGGGACGTAAAGAATAGCATCTTCAGAGGGTCCCATATTTGTATTGGCTTCAACCTTCCCCGTGACCTGGGGGATGGGGTTACTCTTCTTCATTTCTTTGACTAGTTTGGGTGCCGCCTTGGGATTTCTTTCCACATATTTGATGGAGATGATGGCCATTAGAGCTGGATCAAAATCATGGTCCTCGCAAATTATGCCGATGACGGGCCCATTATTGTGAGTTCGCAATGGATTGTTCATCACATTGTGAGCTTCTTCGTCCCTTAACACCACTTTATTTTTTTCTATGAGGTTTTCCATGGCTCTTTTGAGGGTCCAACACTCCTCCGTCTCATGCCCTTCTGCTCCAGAATGGTAGGCAAAATTTGTTCCCGACTAGTATGATACTGATGCTGGGTTTTTCCTGGTAAGAGGTACGGGCTGTAGAAGGCCCATCTGGACTAATTTTAGGAAGAGGCTTGAATACGACACCGATAGGAGTGAAGTTGAGTCTCCTTGGTGGTTCGCAGAGGTAGGTGTTCTACGGATAGTTGTTTAGGGGAGGCCGTGAATTATATGGAGCTGGGGGAAGATGGTTGCTTCTCGGGGGTGGAGCTCTATTATGACTGTGTTGTTGTTGCGTCCTGGTGAGGATAGTAATGTTGGGAAGCTTTGGTAAATGGACGTGGGTATTGTCGAGACTTCCTGACATCGGCAACCATCATGGCCCCTTCTTTTTTGTTCTTTCTGTTGGATGCACTCCCGGATCCGCTTTGGATGGACTGAGAGGTTGCTCTTATGGAAGATTGGCTCAGGATACGACCGATTTTTAGACCATTTTCCACCATTTCTCCAATTTTGATTGCTTCCGCAAATGGTTTGCCCATGACGGACATCATATTTTGGAAGTAATCAGCTTCATGTGCTTGTAGAAAGACACTGACCATATCAACCTCATCCATCGGAGCTTTGACCCTGGAGGCCTACTCGCGTCATTTAATGGCGTATTCTCTGAAACTTTGTGAGGATTTCTTTTTTAGACTGGATAGAGAGTTCCTATCGGGAGCGATGTCCACATTGTATTGGAATATCCGAACGAAGTCTTGTGCCAGGTCATCCTATATGTGCCAGCGAGACATATCCTAGTCCATGTACCATTCTGATGCAATACCTGTCAAGCTTTCTAAAAAATATGCCATGAGAAGTTCCTCTTTCCCACCTGCTCCCCGGAGCTGGTTGCAAAACCTTTTCAGATGAGCTATGGGGTCTCCATGTCCGTCATACTTTTTGAACTTAGGGGTTTTAAACCCAAGAGGCAAGTGGACGTGTGGGAACATGCACAAGTCTGCATAGGAGACGCTTTTCTGCCCGCTCAACCCCTGTATATTCTTGAGGCTCTGCTCAATACACTTCATTTTCTGAGCCATTTATTCTTGCTCGGGGATTTTCTTATCTTGTCCCAAAGTGACCCCAGAATGAGGTTGTTGGGGCTATGCATTGGGAGTAACATGATGGTATCCAGATGCATAGAGAATGTTTGGAATGTGAATGCTGGCGGCTCGAAACATGACCCAGAGATAGTCGGCGGAGTCGTAGTAGAGATTGGTGGTGCGGTGAAGATGTTGGAAGACACACCAGAAAACAGGGACTGGGGGCGAACCTCAGAAGGCCTTCCGGCAAAGTGAGCCGACATAGTTGGATATCCAAACGGCGTGGCTGGGTAACTTATGGGGATGTTGGATTTCTCGCCTGCCCTGGGAATTATCTCTTGGGAACCCGGGATGGTGCTGGGTGGTTCCCTACCATTGGACCATGCGTCCCATATTTCCAGCATGCGGCAACGCAAAGTCCTGTTCTCTTCAGCTGTTGCTGACTCAGATGTTGGGATGGCTGGATTCAGGTCTTCCACGGAAGAGTTGACGATTGATAAGTGACTTTCAAATGTAATTTCTATGCTCCCTTTTGATCTAGTGAATTAAGGACGTGAAGCCAGGTTACCGCAAAACCAACCACCTAAAATACCTATAGAGATTGAACAACAAAATGTTAGGTTGAATCATTTATCTCATAAGGAATCGCACGTTTGGGGTATGAAATTCACCTAGGCAATTAAACGCTTTCTACATGTTTTGCAATAGTTGTATATTTCATCCCGACTTTATTTATCGGTTTCTCCCTTTTTATCATTCTTGTCGTTCCTTTGTTATTGTTTTCGCTCTTTTATTCCTCGCTCGGTTTCCTTTCTTAAGGTTATGATTGAATCATATGTGGATTGCCTACGTATCACGGCCCCACGTGGATCAGATCATCACGTAGTTTATGGAATAAATACAAAAGGAAATAAACATTTTAAAGTTTTCATTCATTAGATAAAACTTCCAGTTTTAATTCATTTCAAAAGTTGATTGGAAATTTAAAACTACAAAAGACTTCGACATACTTTCTTGGAAATTTAAAAACTACAAAACACTTAAAGTAGACTCAAACATGATTGCAACAAGAAAATGAAATACAGACTCAAAAAGGACATCAAGAATACATAAATGCTTCTACTACTCCAGGGGCCCACGGGACATCATTCGGTCTCGCCAAGGGCCTGCGTGTCATGTCTTGCTGGAGGCAGCACAGGTCATCCATTATCTTGTGGACGAAAATCATTACCGCTGTGAAGAAGGTAGTCCGGGTCATATCCTAACACTCTTGGCATTTTGTGACAATATAATTCGCAATTTCTTTGACCCTCTGCCTGATGACGCCCTTTTCCTAGAGTAAGCGCTCGATCTGTTGAGACCTAGCCTCTAAAACCTGGGCGTCCTTATGATTCTTTTCTTGTAACTGTTGCAAGTCTTCCTCTAACTGAGCCTTCATGGTATAACATTGTTCCCTTTCTGCTTTGAACCTTTTTGCTTGTTTGGCCATTTCGTTCTCGAGGATGGCCACCTTTTCCTTCAAGCCAGTGACTTATTGGTCATATTTCCTTTTTAGTTTCAGAACAAACTCTGCTCTTCCCTCTGCACTTCTTGTCAATTTTGCCCGAACTCTGGCCAGTTCTTTTTCAGCTTTGTCCAGATCATCCCCATAGCTGCATATTTTATGCCTAAGACTGTTGATAAGTCTTTCATCAGTTCTGCTTCTCTCAGGGTTCTCAACAACTATTTTCAATTTCTGGATCTGGGCCCGGAGAGCTTCATTTTCTTTGGTTAACCTATTCTTCTCCCCTTTAGTTGTGGCGGTTTGTAGAGTGTTTTCAAATTTGATTCCCTGACCTGGGCTTCCAGCTTGCTTATGGTAGCTCGGTAGTTATTTTCCTTTTCTAACCAAGACCAGTGCTCTTGTGTTTGCTCAGTGAATTGTTGCACGTGGGGTCTTTTCGCGGGTCGTTCTTGATCTTGATGCTCTCTGCCCCTTCTACCGTACCAAGAAGTGTAGCCCGACTCTACTTCCCCTCTAGAAAAATCTCTTACCTGAGTCTGCGGATCAAAAAATCTGCACTAATGCTAGATCTGGCAGACCCCGTCCTCTGGAAATACAGTCTTGGGCACAATTCAATGACTTGCTGACTTAGGTCTTCATCGTGTGGAACATTTTGATGCCTTCCTAGTTGTCGTAAGACCCGATGTGGGGCATATGGTTGATACTTCAGAGACCTATCAACAGAAGATAGCATACTTCGGCTGACATATAGATGACTTCATTGATAGGGAGCCACCCGAATGTCCACTCGATTTGGTCGGGAGTCAAAGAACTCAAGTGTGCAAACCAGTCTTCTATGCCTCCTAGAAATTCATGCCCCTCTACCCGAGTCCTATGTTCTTCAATGCAATTTAGTCCAGTCAGACCGTAATTCATATACCCTGGGCGACGGTAGAGATGTTCGATCATCCAGATTTGTAGAAGCATGTTGCACCCCTCAAAAAATTTTCCCCAGACTGGAAAACTGTTAGAGCACGGTAAATCTCGGATAAGACAATCGGTATAAGTGTGCCATTGGATTTTTCATCATGAAATCTGCCATTCCCACAAGTCCGATATCTATGCGTCCGTCACTCCTCGGGCAAATTAAAGTGCCCAGAAATGCTATCACGAACGCTAAACCCCAATGGGCTTCCCATTTAGCATGGTCTTTGTGAGTTAGGCCAGTGTTGTCAGTTTCATATCCCTGGGATCTCCATATCGTTTGTACAGAAAACAGAAAGTGCAGAATCCTTCGGACAAGTGTTGGTCTTGGACGTCCCGACTAATGTTAAAAAGATCCAAGAACTTATGCGGAGTTACCGCCCTGGGTGCCACCGGGTACCGACTTCTAAGATTGTCATTAAGACCAGCATACCCCGCTATTTCCTCTATCATGGGTGTCAACTCAAAGTCTGAAAAGTTAAACACGTTGTGGGCGGGATCCCAAAACGATACTAGTGCCTCGGCGATGTCCAGCCTTGGCTTGATTTTTAGAAGACCAGTAAGTCCGCCTAAAGCTTTTACAATAGACTTTTTACTAGTTTCCCCCAAGTCGCTCCACCACATATGGAGTCCTAAAGGGATTTCCTCGACGGCCCTAAAGGGAATGTTTTCAGCTGTATTCATCCTGCACATTCGTTTTGATTAAAATCATAAAAATTTTGACCGAATGAAAAAGTGTTATTTTTTGCAAAGGGGTTTGTAGTAATGGACCATCTTTGCGAATACGGCCCTTCAATACTTCGTGTGGGAAGTTTTTAAGGATGTGTTTGTAAATTGGGTTAAAATTTAAAAACAAACCATAGGTGGCCACTTTTGCAAAGATAGCCTTTCGGTGCCCCGCTTGGGCAATCTGGCTATTTATGCAAAATGTCGTCAACTAATTTTATTTAGGACTATATCCTTTGATTTTGAAAAATAAAGTTGGACCGCAAGAGGGTTGCCTACGTATCCCACACCGGTGAGAATCAAACAATGCGTAGTTCGAGAAAATCATGACTGATTAAAAATATACACCTACTCACTTTGTTTTGGAATATTATTTTCCTTCTTCATTTTCAAAAATTTTGGCACAGTTTCGGGATATTTCAAATACAGGGTTTTTCAAAACAAGGTAAATTTTCTATTCTACCTCACTCTTGGTTTTTCTGTTTGTTTTTAATTTTTAGCTGGTCAACACACAATCCAAAACAAATAAATGCACACGTAGCAGGTAAGATGCATCAGGATAGTCTTTTATTTTGGGTACACCTATCCTAGACGGACCCGACCCCTGTGTTGAGTATCCTAAGTCAAATGCACATGATGCAGATAATCTGTCCTACTAGGATCCGGTATGAGGCTATGTTATTCTAAGTTTAAATCATGGGGTTTTGTTCTAGACCAGGCTTATCCGAGCGGACATCTCGAGTCGGGGGGGGGGGGGGGGGGGGGGGGGGGCAGCGTACCGGGAATACAGAAGCTTCACCGACTTTTTAATTTTTCCGAACCTCATTCTAAAATTTGGGTATGACTATAACAGAAAAGAAGTCACACGAAGTGCACACTTCCCAGATGATTTAGAAGAATCAGAGACAAGAGGGTTTCGGCACAATTTACATACAGTTCAGATAATATCAAAGCGGTAAAAAAAAAAAAGAAGCGACATTTAGCAAATTAGGTTTAAAAATGTAAAAATCAGGTAATAATGAAACCCAAATGTAACAGCTATTCTAAACTCGAATTCTTGAACCCTGAACCAGAGATTCTGGGTTAGATCCCCAGAAGAGTCGTCAGAGCTGTCACAACTCCTTTTTCACTACCTCTGATTAATGAAGGGTAATAAGGGAGTTTTTTCCAAATAAAGTGACATTATTCGAATTTGGGATTTATTTTAGTTTTCAGAGTCGCCACCCGGTTTTTTGACGATGCTCCGAGACACCATTTTAAAATCCCAAATCGAGGAAATTTTGACTCTCTTTTAATTTGTCTGCGACCAGAAATCCGAGTAAGGAATTCTGTTAACTCGGGAGAAGGTGTTAGGCGTTCCCGAGTTCTGTGGTTCTAGCACGGTCGCTTAACTATTAATATTTGGCCTAAATTATCTGAATATTTACATATTTTAGAGTATGGTGCATTTAACCGTTTAATCTTTTAACCGTTTTTAGTATTTATGAATTTATCTTGAAACAAGTCACGATGGCGTGCACTTTTTTGTCTTTTTGACACATTATAACTACGCCACATGAAACGCGCACGCAATTACAACATGTGATTTTTTATTATAATTTGAAGTTGAAGACGGGGACATGAGTTGTCGCTCCCGAGTGCAGATTACGTAGTTAAGACTATGGCCGTGATGGTTTTATAGTGCCTATTTGAGGAGATGTTTGATTATTCTTTATGTTTTCTATTTTTTGAAAGAGCGTTTTAGTTTTAAGATCGATTAGGACGTTTATGGATTTATCTTAAACAAGTCACGATGGCGTGAACTTGTTATTTTTAAGCACACGGCAAACCCGTCACACAAAATGCACCCGTGGTTGCTATGTACATTTTGTTGATGTTTAGAGTTGAGGGTCGGGGGCATGGGTTGCCACTCCCAAGTGTAGTTTATTTGTAATTTTGAGGTAATGATTGATTTTTATCAAATATCAAACTAAAGGTATTCATTCTACCTAGAAGATCTCCTAAAACGATATTCGTTGGTCTAAGACGGTATCTTATGGGCTATGGCCTCATCTAGCCTCGTTTTATCACATTAGGCCAATCTAAGTCAGCTCTCCTTGTAATAGGACTACTAGTTCTGAAAAGAATTTTGTTTTTAGCCAACAATGGCAAACGTGGGAATCAGAACGTCCCTCGTTCGTTCAGATATATACACTTATGAAATTCAGATATCTAAATATGTTGCTTTTTAATTCTGATACGAATGGGTAAGATGAATCACGCTACTTCTTCTAGAATTTTATGATTTCTAACAAAGATCATACCACAGGCGATTTTGTTAATTTTGAAAACAGTAATCCTTAACAATTGTAAACAACCTAATCTCATGCTTCTAAAGGATTAAAGTTCACACGTATGTATACATTGATTTTTGTAGATTTATGAGGCACAAGATAAACGGAAGATAATCTACTGATTCTATTCATGTTGAAACTCTACTGAATTTCAAATAACCATTTTTCCTAAAATCCAAACGTGGTGTTTATACAGATTTTACATATGTTCTTTTGTCTAATATCATTTTCAGAATAGACAAAATTGTAAACTCGAAATTTCAGGAACATGAATAAAACTGAAATTAAGCGTATAGTCCAGTCTTAAATTATATTACAATGAAAGCTAAGGAAATACATGGGGATTATAACTTGACTGCCATTATACACTTTCCAGAATGAAAGAAACTAAAAATAAGATTCTAACTAATTTGCAGACTCGAAACTCCCTTGAGGCCTTACGTTTGAACCTTCTCTTTGTAATATGTAGAACACCCCAATATAATTTAGGTGTTGTGCAACTACCAAAACCAAACTGACCATGAAGAGGTCAGTTTTAATCCTCATATTGCGTGAGTTTAAACCATACTATCTGGCAGAATTATTTATGCGCTTTCCCAGTGAATATGATCACAAAAGGATCAACTCAACTCCGGAATGTCATTTTCATACTTTGGACCTTCAATCAATATTAATTATTTAACTTGGTTATTTAGGAATTTTAAGAGGATAAATCTGATCATAATAAAGGATTCAAATTCTTTCCTCTAACGAGCCTTTGATTATCCACTTTATATCCGTAAAGGGTGATTTTCAGCAACCTATGCTACTGTTTATGCACTACCTAGGGGTGAACTTGACTATTAAAGAGTCAGATTCATCTAGCCAAGTGCTATTACTAACATAATTCTAAAATCTATAGGAACTTTGCTTATCTAGGAATTTTTAAAGGATGAATCTGACCATCCAAGAGTTCAGATTCTCACTCTAATGCCTTTCTCAACTACATACTTTATACCCCTTTTGAAGGGTAAACTTCAGCCAACATACTAAGATTTGTGCACTCATTATGGGTGAGTTTGATTATTACGGAATCAAACTCATCTACCCTAGTGCGAATTACTCTAACATGCTAAACACATATGAAATTAACAGCTACCTACCAAATACTAAATGTATTAACATAAACTTAGCAAATAACCAAGCTGATTCCACGAGTTGCATACATACATTCAGATAATAGTAACCTTACTTCAGTTTTATATCAAGAATGGAGGAGAAGAAGATTCAGATTCATACAATCTTGAAGAAAACACAACGTGAACTAACAATTTTAATATAAGTTCTGGATTCAATAACTCTATCTAAAGTTCATTGTTACATACCTTTAGAGAGAAAAATAGCAAAAAGACTTCACCAAATAAAGGTCAAGTATGGACCACAATCAGCAAGAAAAGAGTATTCAGCAGCAACAAAACAGAAAACCTAGGAAAAGACCAAGCAGCCTAGCAAGAATTAACCTAGAAATCTTGAGTATGAATGCTTGAAGAAAACTTCCAGAAATCATAATCCAAAGAGAGAAGATAGAAGCTGAACTATGCCTTCTATTTGTGAGCTTGTTTTCAAAAAGAAATCAGATTTTCCCTTTTAATAATACCTTTTTTTTTTAAACTTTTTGTTTTTGAATGGAAGGTATTTCTGTATTTTTCAGAATGTTTCAGCAGCTAGAAGAGAGTGTTTTCTTTTTCAGAGTGTCAAAAAGTTCCCCTGGTTACTAAAGGGAGGGGGTCTATTTATAGGATATTTGGGAATGGGATCACTTTTGGAATATTCCCAATCCAAAAGGCTAAAAATAGTACATAGGGCAGCTGTCAACCTTAACTTTGGGACATCTGCTCCTATTCTAGAACCTTCCTCTTTAGAAAATACCCTTTTAACCTTAAAATATGATTTCCTAAGTCTACATTACCTAATGTACCCCTTGGAGTCCCTGCATTTACCATTGAGTAATTAGGGGTAAACTCACTGGGGTTATTATTTAAATTTTGGTTAGCTAACCCTAGTTATGTTCTTTAGCTAACTATGAGTTACTCTTAACTAGGGTTAAGTTAATTAGTTAAAGGTTAATCGATTAAGTTCCTATTGGTCAACTAGGTTTAGCTTGTTACTTAATGTAAATCAATCAATTTAATTCCTTAACCTAAGTTAACTGATTTAGTTTAATTAATTCAACTCAATTACCTAAAATCAAAAACTTAAGTAATTATTAAGCCTAGGTTAAATGATTTGTTTTAGCTAATTAATCCTAAATTAATTATCTTAGGCAATTTTTTAGGACTTAGTTAATTATTTAAGAGGATATCAATCTAGGTTACAAAAGTGTCTTTTTAGAAGGTTATTACTAATTAGGGTAACCTTGAGTTTAGGATTAAATTAAGTTAATTCACGACCCTACACTGGTTCAGAACTAACTAAGTATTAATCCTAAAAAGGGCTAATAGCTTTTAGGCATGAAACAATTAATAAGGAATCCTAAATTGATATTCACTTAACACTAAGCAGAATCAGCAATCAAAACAAAGGAAGGCAGAAATTAGGTTTTAGTTTAAAACAATTCAAAAAGTTATTATCTCTACAGGTAAAATCAGTCATAGAGATTCAAAGCGAAACCCGAGATAGACTAAAGAATCACCTAATTCAAGTGAAGCTCTAAAATCCTACTCAATTGATGATTAATTATACACTATGATTAATATCTAAAGAACACTAAATCAGTGATTAATAGGGGCGACTAACTCTAAAACTGGTTTAAACCTAAACAACACACGAAAGCAAAGAAAAATCAAAAATCCAGATTAATCGAAAGAAAAGAAAAATAGTCAGGAAGCATAAAACAATTACACACATGCACGATATAAAACCATATCAACTAATCAAACAACTCAAAACATTATTTAGGAAAACAAACAATTAATTAAAAATGAAAAACAGTGTTTCATCAACGATTGAGTATTCATGGCTTTTGGCTTAAGAACAAAAACAAATAAAGACAACATAGAAAAAAAAGAAAGAAAAGAGACTAATCCAAAACATAAATAAAACGAACGGTAATTAAACATGATTTCCTATAGAGAGACAATAAAAAGACGAGGTGATACTTGTTAAAGAGATTTTGTCCGGAAAAAAAAATGGAATCGCCGGACCTTGGCTGGACTTCTTGGGGTTTTGAAAACGATTCAAACCCACATGAATCAATTTCTCTTACCAAGAGCAACTGACTCATGTATGTCCGAACCGTTGAATCGTTCGGAGTCGATTTTTGTAGCATTTAAGGTTTTTCAGATTCTTAGATCTGAAATTACTCGAAATTTGATGTTTGTTTGTGGAAACAAATGGTGGGATGGGGTTGAGGGGAGGAAGGGGATTGTCCGGTGACAAGTTGGGTCGTTTGGAGGTGGTCCGCCACCGATGGGCGACTTTCGAGCGGCGGAATCCTAGGGAGGCTAGGGTTTGGGTTAGACAGAAGAGAGAGATGGAGGGGATGGGGTGTGAGGCTTCTAAATAAATGAGGGGGGGGGGGGTGAGCGTTTGGACAGTTTTATAGTAGGGTTTGTGGGAGTTCCAAGTCGTTCGATCTATCTTGATCAACGGCTGGGATGTGTTCTTCTAGACAAAAACGGGGTCGTTTGGACGCGGATGGGACCGGCCGGGTGGGGGATTTAATTTGGGCTTGATTGGATGAAAATAGCATGGGCTTGGGAAATTTTGGCCCAGGTCCATTTAATTCATTTTAACAACATCAAACTTAACTAATTAAATTATTCTAAGTTAAAACTAAAGTGTAATAATTAGTTCTAATCCTAGTATTTGTTTAATTAATTAAAAATCACACCATTTAATTTGTTCGTAGTTCAATTTAATAATTTTTTTAAAGAAAAAATAATTAAACCAAGAAGTTAAACGTTCACCTATTCTTATATCCGGTAATTTACATTTCGCTATCATTTAAATAACAATTAAAGGTCATACAACTAATTAAGTCATCTTAAATTATTTATACGTTAAAAAGACAAATTACGGCCATATATATTCACAAATAGGATTAGACTTTAACGAAAACCCATAAAACCAATTATTTTAATGAGATTTTGTAGGATTATACGATAAGTAAAAATCATGTGCTCACAAATGCCGTATGACTCCATGATTGCATATTTTGAACAAATACAGCTCATCCCAATAATAATCCAAGCTTTCCCGTCTAAGCTTCTTCCTTTGTTTAGAAGAGAGCTCAAGCGGGACAACGCCGGTAACAAGAAAGTTGGGAATGTCCGCAAACCATGGCATGTCTTGCATAGAGACTGAGAGGAGCTGCTCATCCGGGAAGGTATCATTGATCTCAAGGCCATCATTTGGCCTTCCTTAGTCTTCCAACTGGGATATATGATCGGCAACTTGATTTTCGCTCCCCTTTCTACCAACAGTTTCTAGATCAAACTCTTGGAGCACTAAGAACCACCTCATAAGCTTAGCTTTTGAATCCTTTTTCATCATTAAGTACCAGAGTGTCGCATGATCGGTGTACACTATCACCTTGGCACCCATAAGGTAAGGCCTAAATTTCTCCATTGCAAAGACGATAGCTAACAATTCCTTTTTGGTGACGGTGTAGTTAACTTGGGCAGAGTTCATGGTTTTGCTTGCATAATAAACGGGGTAAAAGATTTTGTTCACCAGGTGGCCCAAGACCGCACCCACCGCCACGTCACTTGTATCACACATGAGCTCGAAAGGAGAGCTCCAATTTGGCGCGATGATTATTGGTGTGGTAGTCAACTTATGCTTCAACAACTCAAAAGCTTGCATACATTCCTCATTGAACTCGAACATCGCATCTTTCTCCAATAGCTTGCATATGGGATTTACCACTTTTGAAAAATCTTTAATGAATCTCTGGTAAAAACCCGCATGCCCAAGGAAACAACTACGGACTCCCTTCATCGAAGTTGGAGGAGGCAACTTGGAAATAACCTCGATCTTGGATTTATCCACTTCAATGCCATCTGTTGATATTTTGTGGCCGAGGACTATGCCCTCCTCGACCATGAAATGGAATTTTTCCCAATTCAATACAAGGTTGGTTTCTTCACACCGGGCGAGGACTTTATCATGATTTTTCAAACACTCCTCAAATGAGTCCCCGACCACGCAGAAGTTATCCATGAACACCTCCAAGAAATCTTCAACCATATCAGTGAAAATAGCCATCATCCACCACTGGAATGTGGCCGATGCATTGGACAAACCGAATGGCATCCTTGAAGAAGCAAATGTCCCATAGGGACAGGTGAAGGTTGTCTTTTCCTGATCTTCTGGGGCCATCAAAATTTTGTTGTAGCCCGAATACCCGTTCAAGAAATAATAGAAAGCTCTTCCAGCAAGTCTGTCAAGCATCTGGTCCAAGAATGGCAAAGGGAAGTGATCCTTTCGAGTCACCTTGTTCAGTTTGTGCTAATCCATACAAACCCTCCAACAAGTCACGGTCCGAGTAGGAATAAGCTCATTGTTGTCATTCTGCACCACTGTCGTGCCACCCTTTTTATGAACACACTGCACTGGTTAAGTCCAAGCACTATCAGAGATTGGATAAATAACCCCAGCATCAAGCCATTTGATTATCTCCTCTTTGACCACCACTTGCATTGCCTCGTTCAACCTCCATTGATGTTCCACGGATGGTTTTGCATCATCTTCAAGAATAATTTTGTGCATGAAAAAGGTGGGGCTTATTCCCCAAATATCAGCTAGAGTCCAACCTATGTCCTCCTTTATCCTTTGGAGCACTTTGAGTGTAGAATCTACCTGAAATTGGGTTAGGCAAGAAGAAAGTATAACAGGTAAAGTACGAGAAGGACCCAAAAATTCATACCTAAGGTATGGTGGAAGGGGCTTGAACTCCAATGTAGGTGGCTCCTCGGTTGAGTGCTTAGTTGGAGGAGTTTTCCGACTTTCCAAATCCAAAGATTGCTTGCGAGGTCCATAAGAATAAGAACCCATGCCTTGTAATACATTGGTACACTAGATCAAGCCATCCACCACAACATCATCATGATTCAATAAAACCGCTTCCACGGGATCTTCAACATTTATCATTGAGCTTGTTTCATCAATTATGACCTCGGTGACAAGGTCCATAAAAGAACACACCTCCGTGCTATTGGGTTGCCGCATTGATTTGCAAACGTGGAAAATGACCTTTTCATCGCCCACCTGGAAGGTGAGCTGACTGGACTCCACATCAACCAAGGCCTTCACCGTTTCAATGAAAGGTCTTCCCAAAATAATTTTCACCTCATAATCGACATCATAATCCAATGTCACAACGTCCACGGGCAAGATGAATTTGTCGACCCGCACCAAAACATCATCAATAATTCCCAAGGTTCGCTTCATAGTTCGATCCGCCATTTGAAGTCGCATGGAAGTTGCTCTAGGTTGGCCAGTTCCAAAGGTTTTAAAGACATAATAAGGAATTAAATTGATACTAGCACCCAAGTCGCACAATGCCTTGGCAAAATCCGCACTACCAATAGTGCAAGGAATAGTGAAAGCACCGGGGTCCTCTAGTTTGGGTGTCATTGAGTGAACAATTTCACTCACTTGGTGGTTCATCTTTATTGTCTCACAATCCATGGATCTCTTCTTTGTGACCAAGTCTTTCATAAACTTGGCATACCCGGGCATTTGTTCAAGAGCCTCAACTAATGGTACGTTGATGAAAAAACTCTTCATCATATCTATGAACTTCTTGAACTGATTCTCCGTCTTTTGCTTAGCCAATCTTTGAGGATAGGGAGGAGGAGGTCTAGGCAATGGGGTATTGACTTTTGGCACAACCGGCTCGGGTATGTCAATTATGTGTCCCCTAGACGAGTTCACGTCATTTTGTGTTTCCTCCTCATCATTAGTTATGTCAATCCTCACTTTATTATTCATCGGCTCTTCAACCACATCTTCAACCTCAATAGTAACCTCAACATCTTGCAAGTCATCATCATCACCAACAACCCTATTTTGCTTTAAAGAAGTAGCCTCACCACCTCGACCACTCCTTGTGGTCACTGCCATCGCATGTCCGATGTTGTTGTTGTTGTTCCCACCCTTAGGGTTCACCACCATGTCACTAGGTAGTGCCCCCTTCGGGCGAGTGTTCAAAGCATGTGAAATATGTCCCATTTGGACCTCAAGATTGCAGATTGAGGTAGTGTGGGAGGCAATTTGAGCATCCGAATCCGCTTTCCGTTGCATCATATGTTTAAACATTTGCTCGATCTGGCCCATGTCATTTCATGAGGAACTTTGACCTTGTGATTGATACGAGGGTGGATTGTTGGGTTATTGATACATCGGGGGCCTTTGAAATCTAGACCCCCGATTTCCATTTCCGCCCCAATTGCTATTGTTGTTCCCGTTCCAATTGTTGTTGTTGCCTCCCCATTGTTGATTGTTGTTCCCCCAATTGCTAGAGTTGTTATTGTTGTTCTAATTACCTTGCTTTTGATTGTTCTAGTTTTGGTTGTTCCCTTGATTGTTCCTTTGCCCTTGAAAATTGTTGGCGTACATTACATCTTCATGTTGCTCCTCACATGAATCCTCTTTATTGTACCCAGTCACTCCTTGGTCGTATTGGTCATTGTTGTTTCTTATTTGATTTCCACGAGGCCTTTTCCTTTTAACCAAAACCCCTCCATATCATGAACTTTCTTTGGACCTTGTTTTTTTTAAGCTGCGCCTTAGCAAGTTGATTCATGGTAGTGGTAAGCTCGGCAGTAGCTTGCCCATGGTCTTGTAGATATTTGTGGAGATTTATCACACTTGGATCACCCTGGGCACATTTTCCCGACTATGACATGCGGACGAAGTGTCAGCCATTTTATCCAAGATGTCACATGCATAATTGTAAGATAGCTTCATAAAGTTTCCCCCTGCGAGTTGGTTGACCACACATTGATTTGTAGTATTAATGCCCTAGTATAAAGTCTGTTGTATCATGGCCTCTGTCATTTTATTGTTCTGGCATTCTTTTACCATAGTTCTGTAGCTTTCCCAAATCTCGTGAAGGGGCTCATTCGGCTCTTGCTTGAATGCCAATATCTCGTATCTCAAACCCTCCATGTGCCCGGGGGAGAAAAACTTGGCAATGAAGTTATCCGCCAATTCATCCCATGTAGAGATAGAATCATTGGTGAGTCGTTCAAGCAAATCCAGTACCTTCCCTCGTAGAGAGAAAGGAAATAATTTGAGCCTCAAGGCATCCTCCGATACATTGGTTTTCTTTCTCCCCCAACATATGTCTACAAAGCCTTTTAAGTGTTTGTAGTAATTTTCATGGGGAGCTTCCGCGAAATACCCTCGTTGCTCCAGAAGTGTGAACATGACATTAGTGATTTGAAAGTTTCCCACCCGGATTCTGGATGGGACAATTGCACTGGCATACCCCTCGTTCGGAAGCACCCGAGGAGAAACTCTTGGAGGAGCAGGGGAGGGTCTGGAATATTATCATTGGGATAGACATGTCGGCCCCATCTTTGAGGTGGAGGAATTTGATGAAAATCCTCTTCCCCATTATTATCTACCTCCTCCCCCGGTATAATATTTGCAGAGGATCTACCATAAGTACCTGTATTGATTAAAACACACAAGTTAACAAAAAGAAGGAAAGAAAAATAATCTACACCACTACTCAAATAGATAGTCAACATGTCTTAACTCCCCGGCAACGGTGCCAAAAAGTGATCTACGCCCACCTATACCACTATTTAAGTAGCAAGGCAGGGTCGAAGCAGCTTTTACTTGACAGGGTCAGGATCGATGTCCACAGGGAGTTATGCAATGGGAGTCGAGCTTCTACTTCATTTAGTGGTGTTTCTGGTTCTTAATTGCTCTTCTCAACATAATTTGGTTTTGTATCTATTCTAAGGTTGAGTCTAAAAAGTAATATTATCTAACTAACTACAATATTTTTGTGGATTTTTATCAAATGATTGAAGGCACTAGCGTTGCAACTTACTCCTAGGAGAGTGACTAATGGGATCTAAAATCTAGGATAAGCTCGTGAATCATAGCCAAATGACATAACCTCATACTAATTTACTCACCCAATACCTGTCGGTAATTTGGGTGAGTTTGCCTGAATTGGCTTTCTCAAGCCCAATTAGGTGTTTCAACAAATAAAATGAAATGGCTCAAGTAGGGTATCACTATCTCTAGTTTCTACCCTTTTATTGGGGCTATAAATCTCGTGAGTTCACCCCAATACCTTGTTAGCCTATTTACCTAGACTTGGGTCATCTCTCTTAAGAATAACCCTAGTCAAAAAGTCATAAATTAGTGTTTGCAACCACTAAATCAGTCAATGAAGCATGAAATAGACTAAAAGTAATACACCCAATCACAAATTCAACCTAAAATAAAATACCCATTAGTTACCCACACTAGGGTTGGGTTACAACCCTAGCTTGAGGGTCTAGCTACTCATTCTCATGCAAGAAACTAAGACAGATGATGAAATTAAACCCATAAATGTTGATTACAAGAAGAAAATCTTAGAAGTATGGTAGAATCTAAGCTAAAATTACTCAAAACGGAATAAAAGCACTATTCAGGAGCTCACTCTCTTATCTGATGCCCTAAAAATGAGAAAAAGTTATATTTTTACTAGGATGAAAATACTGGACAAAATTGCCCCTACAGAGATTTCGCTCCCAGTGGAATTCTAACCGCTCCAGCGGATTGTCTTTCATTGTAGCGGAATAATAACCAATGCAGCATTTCTGGACCTGGGGACTTTCTGAATCTCTATTACGCCCCCAGCGGAATTCTACAACGTCGCATCGATTCCTGAAAGCGTGACAGCGTAATAATACTGTTCACCGTGCTATTATGAATATCCTAGGTTGGCAAGTCTCTAATCTTAGGAATTCGCTCCCAGCGGATATTTGAACGCTGCAGTGGCGAGGACATCGCTGCAGCAGAATTTTGGCGCGGACAACGACTCAGCTGGGTCTCAAAAAGAGACTCGCTGGAATTTGAGCCGGGGCAGCGGATGGAATTCTGCTGCAGCGAAATGATAACCGCTGCAGTAGAATATTGACGCTCTCATCGCTTCTACTGGGTTCTGGGCCAGTGCAAGTTCTCCTCCTCTTTGAGTTATTTTTAGACAATATCTTCAATTCAACTAAAATCCTACAATTTAAACAACTTGCATCAAATTTTGGGAGTATCTTAATGAAATTTCCTTAAAACCTAAGAAAATGAGAGTAAATAATAGGTACAAATCTCTAGTTATCAATACTGGGCATGGATTGGTTATCTCTGTGTCATGTTGTTCTTGATTGGCACGCTAAGACCGTGACCTTAGGGATACCGGGATTTTCGAGAGTCGAGTGGAGAGGTTCTATTGATTATGTGCCTAGTAGGGCGATTTCATACCTGAAGGCTTAGTATGGTAGAGAAAGGGTGTTTGTCTTATTTTGACTTTTGTGAGGGATGTCAGTGTTGAGACTCTCACTACTGATTCTGTTCATGTAGTCTGTGATTTTCCGGATGTGTTTCTTACAGACCTGTCGAGCATGCCGCCCGACAAGGATATTGATTTTGGTATTGATCTGGTGCCGGGCACTCAGCCTATTTATATTCCACCGTATCGTTGAAGGAATTGAAAAAGCAACTTCAGGAACTCCTAGATAAGAGGTCCATTCGGCCTAGTGTATCACCTTGCGGTGCACCAGTGTTGTTTGTGAAGAAGAAGGATGGTTCCATGAGAATGTGTATTGACTACATGCAATTGAACAAGGTTATAGTCAAGAATAAGTATCCTCTTCCTCGCGTTGATGATTTGTTTGACCAGGTTCAGGGAGCTAGGGTGTTCTCTAAGATTGATTTGAGATCCGGGTACCATCAACTGAAGATTCGGGATTAAGATATTCCCAATACGGATTTCAGGACCCGTTACGGACATTTTGAGTTCTTGGTGATGTTGTTTGGGCTGACCAATGCCCCAGCAGCGTTCATGAATCTGATAAACACCGTATTTCAGCCATACTTGGATTCTTTCGTTATTGTGTTCATTGATGACATCCTGGTGTGTTCTCGTAACCAGGAGGAGCATGCTCATCATTTGAGGGTCGTATTGCAGAGATTGAGGTAGGAGAAACTTTATGCAAAGTTCTCCAAGTGTGAGTTTTGGCTTGGCTCAGTAGATTTCTTGGGGCACGTGATGTCCAGTGAGGGTATTCAGGTAGATCCGAAGAAGGTAGAGGCGATGCAGAGTTGGCTTAGACCGTCCTCAGCTACGGAGATTAGGAGTTTCATTGGTTTGGCAGGGTATTACCATCGCTTTGTGGAGGGGTTTTATTCTATTGCTTTGCCCTTGACCAAATTGACCCAGAAGGGTGATCTGTTCAGGTGGTCTGACGAGTGTGAGGAGAGCTTTCAGAAGCTCAAGGCTGCTTTGACCACAACTCCAGTTTTACTATTGCTATCAGCTTCAGGTTCTTACATCGTATATTGTGATGCCTCGAGGATAGGCATTGGTTCTGTATTGATGCAGGAGGGTAAGGTGATTGCCTACGCCTTTTTCCAGTTGAAGACTCATGAGAAGAATTATCCATTGCATGATCTCGAGTTAACAGCTATCGTTCACGCCTTGAAGATTTGGCGTCATTATCTGTATATGGTTCATCTGAGGTTTTTACTGATCACCGTAGTCTACAACATCTGTTTAAGCAGAAAGATTTGAATTTGCGTCAGCGGAGATGGTTGGAGCTTCTCAAGCACTATTATATCACTATTCTATACCCTGCGGGGAAGGCCAATGTAGTGGCTGATGCCTTGAGTCGCCGAGTAGAGATTTTGGGGAGTCTAGCACATCTTCCAGCAGCAGAGAGACCTTTAGCACTTGATGTTCAGGCCTTAACAGGCCAGTTTGTGAGGTTCGATCTATCGGATCCCCGCTGGGTATTGGCTTGTGTAGTCTCCAGGTCTTCTCTTTATGACATTATCAGAGAGCACCAGTATTGTATACGGTAAAATCGGGGAAGGCCGATTTTAAGGCTTCTACAACGTTTTGAGCCTCGAACTCGATTGTATCGGAGCAGAATCCTAAGTTCAACCCGAGGTGCATTCCTCGAGGATGTATCCCGAGGGATCGATATACCTCGAGGTAGGGTATAAAATCGAAGATCATCGTGGAAAAAAGGAAAGTTCCAAAGGCACGTGGTTTAAACCGACCAAGTCTGCAAGAATACTACAAGTCCGTGCCATGACATTAAATAGTTGTGCCAGCTAAATTTATCTTTGTAATAATTACACATGTACTATGTTGGGATTCCCCCTCTTATATAAAGGGAACCATTGTCATTCTATAACAGACATGATAATCAATACAAGAACATTCTCTCCTCTCTAACCCAAACATTCTCTATAATTGTTTCATTGATTTATTGTCTTTCATTCATTGTGTACATTAATTGTTCTTCATTTATTACTATTTATTGATCATAAAGAGGCTATATTCTAGGCCTTCAATACTATTATACCTTCATCAGTCATCCCCTGTCAAGCCCTCGAGCTAGACCTCAAGGTCCTGTTCTCGACCAACTCGAGACCCCGTCTCTTATCTGCTAGGTTTGCAAAACTCCAGTATCCTTTGCGCTTATCTCATATTCATAACAATCAATTAGCATTTATTTCCTAAATAATAGGTATTAAAATAGATCACATATTTTTAGAACCACAAAATCAAATATAATTGCAATTACCATTTTCAAGGTAAACAGTTTGGCGCCCATCGTGGGCTAAACATTATAGTGATTATTTTAGTGCTGATTTTCTAAAAACACAAGTTATTATTTATACTATTTCTTGTCCAAGAATCTTCCATTTCAGTCAGAAAGTGTCTAACTCAGTGAATGCACATGAAAACAACGGTCCTGAGGAACATGGAGAAAATGACGCAACTACTTCAGGTGCCGATGTACCACCGCAAAACCATGAAGGGGCATCAGTGCAACAGACAGAAGTGTATGCGGAGAAGACCGACATGAAGCATGGAGAACTCTCGCTCGAAAAGAAGTGGCCCGATTGATCAACAAAAGGCATCTTTGAGAATTTCTCGACGACTGAGCCAAGAACCATTTCCGAGAAAGAGAGTCGACCAGGAAGAATGGTCCATCAACTCTCCTCTTGATGTTGAAGTTCCCAACTAAATATGGCGTAAAAATGGTGTATGGGGAACAACACGTGGCAAAGGAAATGTTCGCAGTACATGGCATGGCACTGGCGCCCATATACTTCACCTCGGAGGGGTCAGAAGGTAAACAGGTCCCCGAGGATGATGAAGAATACTTCCTCACCCCTCTAACCTTTGTTGCCCCCGAAGAATCGGACACAAAAAAATCAACGGTCGAGAACCTGAAGCAAGTTATTTTGATGGAACATCTTCCAGATTGAAAGGTGTTTCGCTGGCCACGAGATCCTCACCTTTCTCGGTGCCTACTGCCAGTATAATCAAATTCAAATGAACCCCGAGGATAGAGAAAAAACATCGTTCATCATGAATTATGTCAAATACTGCTACAATGTAATGCCCTTCGGGCTAAAAAATGTAGGGGCTATGTACCAATGCTTAGTTAATAAGATGTTCGAACATCAAATGGGGAAATCCATGGAAGTTTACATTGACGACATGCTAGTTAAGTCCCTGCGCGCAGAGGACCATTTGACTAATTTGCAGGAAAAGTTCGACATCTTTCGAAGCTACAACATGAAGCTCAACACCGAAAAATGCACCTTCCGTGTAGGTTCGAGCAAATTCTTAGGCTTCGTCGTATCAAATAGGGGGATTGAAATCAACCCCGACAAAATCAAGTCCATCGAAGAAATCACAGTGGTAAACAATGTGAAGTCCGTACAACGGCTGATTGGGAAGATTGCGGCGTTAGGCCAATTCATCTCGAGGTCTTCAGATCGGAGCCATCACTTTTTCTCCCTACTCAAAAAGAAAAATAACTTTGAATGGACTCCGGAATGCCAACGCGCCTTGGAGGAGTTAAAGTGGTATCTCTTAAGCCCGCCTTTGCTCCACAACCCAAAGGAAGATGAAACACTATATTTGTACTTAGTAGTGTCCGAAGTAGTGGTAAGTAGAGTGTTGGTTTGAGATGAGCAAGGTACGCAATTCCCTTTGTACTATGTGAGTCGAATCCTGGGAGATGCTGAAACCAGGTATCCACAGTTAGAAAAATTAGATCTTGCATTAATAAGTGCATCTCAAAAATTAAAGTCTTATTTTCAATGTCACCGTATATGTGTTTTAACGACCTATCTTTTTCGAAATATATTGCATAAAACCAAATTATCAGGCCAACTAGACAAATGTGCCATCGAACTCGGGGGATATTACATCGAATATCAGCCCCGAACAGCTATCGAGTCCCAAATTTTGGCGAACTACGTGGCCGACTTCACGCCCTCCACTGTGCCCGAGGTAGAAAAAGAACATTTTCTAACATGGGCACGTCATCAGGGGTATATACCTTGTTCACTGACGGTGCCTCAAACGTGAAAGGATTCAGGCTCGGCATAGTTTTGAAGCCACCTACTGGTGGCATGATTAGAAAATCTATAAAAGCTGTGAAACTGACTAAATACGAAGCCGAGTATGAGCCTATGATTGCAGGTCTCGAATTGGCAAAAGGCCTAGGGCCGGAAGTCATCGAAGCGAAATGTGAATCCCTTATGGTAGAAATCAGGCAAATTGGAGCTTCGATGTACGAGAGGACAGGATGCAATTATACCTATATAAACTTCATGTCACTTTGCGTTGCTTCAAAGAATGGACTCTGGTCCAATACCTCGAGAAAAACATAATGAGGCCGATGCACTTGCAAACCTAGGATCATCTACCGAGGAAGATGACATACTCCATAGGGCTGTTGTTCAGCTATCCAAATCAGTGATTAAACAAGACCATGCCAAAAAAAACCCCACCAGCCTGACATGGGATTGGAGGAATAATTACATCGATTATTTGGGAAGTGGGAAGCTACCCGCGGACCCAAAAGAATCAAGGGCCCTTCGGGCCAGAGCAGCTCGATTTTCACTCGACGAGAATGGAACTCTGTACAGGAGATCTTTTGACGGACCCCTAGCAGTATTCTTGGGGCCGGGAGACACCGATTATGTGCTCCGAGAAATCCACGAGGGCACCTGCAGAAATCGCTCCGGTGCGGATTCCTTAATTCGAAAGGTGATCAGAGCAGGTTATTATTGGGACAGCATGGAAATGGACATCAAACAATTCGTCCAAAAATGAGAAAAATGTCAAATATTTGCACCAATGATCCACCAACCCGGTCGACAACTACATTCAGTCTTGTCCCCATGGCCGTTCATTAAATGGGGAATGGATATCGTCGGCCTCCTACCAACGGCGCTAGGTAACTCTACATTTATTCTATTTATGACTGACTACTTCTCAAAATGGGTAGAAGCAGAGGCCTACGATAAGATAATAGAAAACAAAGTCATCGACTTCATCTGGGATCACATCATTTGCGGACTTGGGATCCCCTCTGAGATAATGTGTGATAATGGGAAGCAGTTCATCGGAGGAAAAGTAACAAAGTTTTTAAAGATCACAAAATCAAAAGGATCCTGTCAACGCCTACCACCCATGTGCAAATGGTCCGGCCGAGTCCACAAACAAGACCATTATTCAAAGCTTGAAAATGAAGTTAGAAAATGCGAAAGGAAAATGGAGAGAAATGTTTCCCAAGGTTCTATGGGCATATCGGACAACCTCTAAATCGAGCATAGGAGAGACGTCGTTCCCTTTGGTATATGCGTCCGAGGCTTTGATACCGGTCGAGGTCGGAGGGCCAAGTGCCAGATTCTGATATGCCACCGAGGACTCAAACAACAAGGCTATGTCTACAACCCTCGAACTATTAGATGAAAAACGAGGTGCCGCACTGGTCCGGATGGCTGCCAAAAACAAAGGATCAAAAAATACTATAACAGGAGAACAAACCTCCGACATTTCGGAGTCGGGGACCTAGTCCTAAAGAAAGTCACCCTAAGAACTCGAAACCCTAATGAAGGGAAGATGGGCCCGAGCTGGGAAGGACTGTACCGCGTCCTCGGAGTAATTGGCAAAGGGTCCTACAAACTCGGCACCATGAAAGGCGAGAAACTTCCAAACAATTGGAACATATCAATGCTTAGGCGCTATTATTGGTAGGGTATGTGATGTTTTAGACGTCAATATCACACAAGAAGATAAGTTACGTTGTGTGGTACCTAATTTTTGAGTGTTGTCTCAATAGAAGAACCTGGTTCTTCTTGATTTACTTACTTCTACTGTTGCGGAATATTAAAAGCAGTAAAGTAAAAACACAATGATTTTTACGTGGAAAACACCTGGCTCAAAAGGTGAAAAAAACCACGACCTACTCCTTAGTAGGATTTGCTCAAACTCTTCACTAAATACTCTGAGCCAAACGGACTTACAAAATAAACTCTTTTGTAATTCTAGGACTAACTCTAATCCTTTTGTAGTAACTAACCCCTAGCTAATTTCTACACGCCTCAAGTTAACTCTAACTTGAACAACGCGTACCTATTACAATTGCTTCTATGAAAGCTGAAAGATACAATATTAAAACTCCTACTACAATCAACTAGACTCAATAATTAATCAGATGGAACTGGTTCTTCTAGTTGATCTGTAGAATTTTAATCGCACAATGAATCTGCTAGCAAATTGACTCTGGGAACTTCGCTTTCAGGCTTTTGATTCACTTAAGCTTTTGTGCGTGTGTCATTCCACCAGAAATACATCAACTATTTATAGAGTCAGTTGAGCTGGTCATCCAATTCTAGTCTAACTCTACCTGGGTGAACATATCCGTACCAAACTCAACTTCCTTTCTTTTGTTACTTTCCTTGCTGAATTCGACTTCAATCTTCTCATCAGTTTGCAACCTTTTCGCATTAGGATACAATCTATTGGTTCATTGATATTTCACATTCACAAATATCTCCTATGCATATACGGTTCATGTGCCAGCTATTCAGTTCAAGATGTGTGCTCTGATGAACCTGGTTCAACTGGTCAGCCATTTGTCAATCTTCAAAACTATGCAGTGACATGGGTCAACAAATTCGCCTTTTTTGATGATGACAAATTCTGTGCTTAATCCTGTATACACTTCAAACACTTTGTATGGTTTTAATCATTAATCATAGAGAATCCAGGTTCATTAGGTTATAAATATTACTTTGAAAAAAC
>ML377818.1:0-11264 GCA_005239525.1 Nicotiana knightiana | reverse complement strand
CGCTTGTCTTCCTCCTCTACCCTCTTCAAAATGTCTTCAAATTTCATGATTTCTTCTTTGAACGAGTTGACTTTGTTGACGTAGTTGGATAAACCTGTTTTTGTTTGGCAACTCTCATTGGGAGTCGCCTTATATTTGCATCTTCATTCACCCTGCCGTCCCAACTTCTTTCCCTTGTTCGAGTCTTCTTGCTTTTTCCACTATGCATAGGTGATAAATCACCTTTTCTTGCTGCCTCTGCCCGGTATTGATTTAGTATATCATCTTCCTCACCCTCTATATATGTATCTCTGCCCACAATCACCGGATTTGGCATGTCTCGATCAAATCCTTGCGCCACCATAATATTTCCTTCCTGCTTAACTAAAACTGCCTTGCTTTGTGTTGTGTTTTGTAATTTGCTCCTGCTTCTACTCACACGACCAGTGCTAAAAGCAATTGTATTTAAAGAGTTTCGAGGGTCTGAACTTACCATGGCATCCAAAAGTTTTTTCTCCTCTAATGAAATAAATGTAGTGGATGTCACGATTTGTTGCTGCCCAGCTGCACTTGACAGTGCTGTTGCTTTCTCCTGAGGAGAAAATGATGCTGCTACAAATTGCTGCTGCTGCTGCTGTCCGATTTCTGACTTTGTTGTTGCAGCATCGTGCCTTTTTTCATTGTACTGCTATTGTTCAATATCTGCTTGTGCTTCTGTTATTTTTTCCTCCACTGTTGTCACAACTGGTATGATTGCATTACTCTGCTGCTGTTGTCCAGGTCTTGCGACATTTTTCAGTAAAGTAACACCTGTTGTGCTTGGTCCAACCTGTTGCTTTCCAGCTTGAGTTGATCTTCCAGCTACCATATTCTCTTTTTGAATGGTTTTTACACTATGCTGCTGCCCAGATTTAATTGCTGTTGCATTTCGAGCATCTGTAGGATTTGTAACTGGACAAAACTGTTTTGAAAATGTTGCTACATCTTGATTCAAGCTTCANTTTTGTGCGTGTGTCATTCCACCAGAAATACATCAACTATTTATAGAGTCAGTTGAGCTGGTCATCCAATTCTAGTCTAACTCTACCTGGGTGAACATATCCGTACCAAACTCAACTTCCTTTCTTTTGTTACTTTCCTTGCTGAATTCGACTTCAATCTTCTCATCAGTTTGCAACCTTTTCGCATTAGGATACAATCTATTGGTTCATTGATATTTCACATTCACAAATATCTCCTATGCATATACGGTTCATGTGCCAGCTATTCAGTTCAAGATGTGTGCTCTGATGAACCTGGTTCAACTGGTCAGCCATTTGTCAATCTTCAAAACTATGCAGTGACATGGGTCAACAAATTCGCCTTTTTTGATGATGACAAATTCTGTGCTTAATCCTGTATACACTTCAAACACTTTGTATGGTTTTANTTCCCCACACGACTCCAAAGATTGCGAAGGGACCTCAAATACGGAGGTGTTCAAAGCGACCAAAGGTTGTTTAACCATAGCAGAATTCATCATCATTTCATTCTGGGCATTATTGATGATTTGTTCTACATGAGGATTTGAAAATTGCAACATAGGTGCATTGGAGGGAATATCCTGAGTAAAGGTGTTTAGTCCAACCTTATAACTAGTAGAATTAACAACATCAGCTTTTTAGTGTTGTGCTAAAGGATTTGGAATCAAATTTCCAGTGAAAGCATGCATTGGGTTCTTATTTTCCAAAATTTGAACCCCAAGAGATGTAATATTCAACGCCGCTGGGGTCGAGGAGTTGTTTTGATCCATGTTTTGTGCATTATTACTCATCACCAGCTGCAAATTCTCTCCAGCAATCTTCCCATCATCATCCTTCACATTGCCAAGAGCAGCAAAAGTATTCGAATTATTTCTGGAAATCTGCTCAACCTGTTGCACCTTGTTCTTACTTGGAGTATGTTTTTTGCTGGACACCATTGTCCAATATTTCTCAGCTAACTTCTGAACTGAACCATCACCCTTAGCCCTATCTTTTGGATCATTAAACATCCCAGCAACTAGAAGATTTTTACTAGACAATTCAGATGTTCGACCAAGCGCATGTCCACCCTTAGCATCCTGTTTTTCCCCTTCTAAAACCAGAGGAACATTCTTCACAAATCCAGGTTTAGAACCTGGTTGTTTTTCTTCAGCAATCATATCGTTTGTTCCATCTTGTACATTCTCCACACCTCGATCATTAACAATTTGAATCCCTGATTTAGATCGATCACCACCAGTAATTCCAACCCTCAAAAGAGCTGCTTGAACACCAGCAGCAGCTTGATCATCCACCAAATATTGAGGCTGCGTAACATCCTCGATCACTGCCTTAACACCTGTAGCAACTGTACCATCACTAGTTGCATTCACAGCTGTAGAGACTATTTTATTATTAACTGCAATTCCATCATTAGCCTTCCTTACACCAGGTCGATCACCAGTCACCTTTAAAACATGCAAATTGTCATATGCTTACAAAACTGGATTTACTGCATTGAGAATCGTCGCTAAGGCCGTTTTAGTAGGAACATCTCTTGTAGGTTTAGGTGGACCTTTGTCAACCTTTGAAACATCACCTACAGAAATATGTTCATCTATTCGATCCATCACATTAACCTTTTGTTTTCCTCCATCTATTTGTGTAACTTGCTGCTCAATCACAGATTCTATTTGTGCATTAGCTTCCAGTTGTCCTTCTCTTTTGGCATTAAGAAACTCCCTAGCATCACCCTCTAGCCTCTCTACACTGTCCAGGCCCTCAATTTCGTTCACTGGGACATCATCATCTATCTCATTCCTCCATCGACATGCTTTTTCATCATGTCCTTGGTGATTGCAACATGTACAAAATTTTGGTAAGTTGTCATACACGATCACCTGATAATGATCTACTGACTTCCCAACATAGTTATCCACTATACGAATCCTAACTCTTTTGGGATGCTTGTCCAGTAGGTCTAATAAGACCTTAACCCTTTTCGTACTTGGTCGCGTTTGATCTTGAGTCGCTTTGTCCACAGCAAGAGGCTTTCCCACTGCTGAAGCTATAGACAACAATGATTTTTTTGCAATAAAATTTGCAGGCAGATCAGGTAATGAGATCCAAACGACTGCCTTTGAAGTTTCTGCATGTGGACTAAAACCAATCGTCCATGGAAAGGTTCTAAAGAAGAACTCATCTCCCTGCGCCTTAATATAACATGTCGATCTTGAAAGAGCATGAACAAAATCTTCAAACAAATCAAACCTCACCAAAATATGTCTAAACTCTAACTGTCCCACGTTACAGCCTCCCTTGACATCAAACTGTTTTGGAATAAGTTGCTTCAGTTCGTGTACATCTGGTTTTCAATAGGAGAACTTGAGAATTTCGGCTTGGTGCAATCCTTCTTCAACAGTGAATGCATTAACCTCTTCAATGGTGAATTCCACTGTTGGTTCTCCATGAACGATATTGATAGGAATCAACTCGATTTTTGACGAACTTGCGACAGATTTATTTGTATGAATCTGGGTAGCGTAGGTTTGTTTTTGCTTACTGTTATGAAGTGTTTCATTAGGTTTTTGGGTTGTCTCTCCCACAGCCAAAGGCTGGGGAGAGCTCGCAGCAGCCATGGCTGCCCAAGCTCAAGCACCACGCCAAAACCTAGAGAGAGAAAGAAGAGAGAAGGTAGAGCATTTTTTTTAGGGTTTTTTCACCCGTCGTTCATTAGGTTATAAATATCACTTTGGAAAAAAAATTGAAAAAGTTCAGCACATATCTTCCCCCTTTAGCATTATCGAAAAGCTTGCAAAATGATACAGTTACCAAATTTATTAATTATTACTCATGGCCATTCAAGAAACTGTAGGTGCAAAGCATGATTAATCAACACAAGAAGCCAATAAATGTTATCTAACTAAGAAAATGAGACAAGTCAATAACTAGAAGAAAAATTCATTGATTAGTAACGATTATCAACCACTATACAGAAAAATAAAAACAAACCAACCACGAGCAAAAAATAGAGTAAATATAACTGAAACTGAACAACTGGTCTAAAGAGGGGTTTTGGAAGCTCTGGAAAGCCTAAGGATGGGAAGGTGCAGAGGAGGTTGTGGTCTTGGATTGTAGGAGAGAAAGCATCTGCTGAAGAACACCCTCGTTCTTTTCTTTCTCCTTTTCTAATTCATCCCTAAGAACATCTCGCTCAGCATCAACCTCAATCACACGAGACTTCAAACGAATGATCTCCATATCCTTAATCTCGTTTTCCTACACCAGAGTTCTAACTTTGTTGTTGACTGGTTGCTTCCTAGATGAACCGGGTTCATCCACAGGAACACTGACATTGTAGTCACATGTCAGCAAAGTTTCCTTCCCAAAATAATCTTTGACAGTAGCCATCTCAGCCTTCTTTACTGGACGCCAAAATGTGCAGGCACTACTGTCAGAATGAAGTCATATGGAATTGCGTGTGCTTTGGTTCCATTCACAACTCTGTCAAAGAGTTGGATGATGAAAGCCGGCCCATTTATTGTCTTTCCCCTGTACAAGAATTCCATCAAGGTAAAATCCATATAATTTGCAATGTTCCTTCTTTCTTGTCTTGGCAGTAGGAACTTGATAACGAACTTGAAGAGTACCTTGTGCTCTGGCTTCATTTCACTCTTGTAAACCGGCCTAGGTTCAATATCCTTCTCACTATCACTGAAGAATCCGGTAATGTTGATTGCTGAGGCCATCCCATCTAGACAAGG
This sequence comes from Nicotiana knightiana, assembly GCA_005239525.1. Taxonomy (NCBI): domain Eukaryota; kingdom Viridiplantae; phylum Streptophyta; class Magnoliopsida; order Solanales; family Solanaceae; genus Nicotiana; species Nicotiana knightiana. The sequence continues at coordinate 6,520 of ML377818.1, read as the reverse complement.
CCATCTTTGCCTTGTGTAGTCCTCATAGACCTCAGTTTGTATTTTTAGAATAACACCCAGTTCTTTAGCATCAAAGGAAACTTCAATTCCTTTGACCATGGAGGTGACCCTGCCTTCCTTGACAATGGCATTTCCCATGAATTCTACCAACTCAGCCCTTGCCAGCCTACCTTCCATGCGAAGGACCAGGTCCTTCCAGCCCTGCACCTCCAGAGTTTCCAGCAGATATTGCATTCCAGGCTCCTCTAGATCCTTGACCAGCTTACCCTTCGGTATTGTTCTTTTTCCAAACATGGTAACTATCACTCACCTCTCCTATTTCCTTCTCCTCCTCTCCACTCCAGTCTGCATCATCATCCTCTTTCTCAATAATTTTCACTTTCTTTGGCTTGGCCCTGGTCCTCTTAACAGATCTTTTTGGTGTGACAGTCATTGTAGCTGACTTCTTTGAAGAAGCCTTATCCTTTGTGGGTCTTGGTGTCTCAGCCACACCTGGAGCAGACTCCTCCTCCTGTTGGACCAGGTCCAACGTCGTCTCTTCAATCTCAATAGCCTCAACAAGCTCTCCAACTTTTGCTTTTCCTTTTGCTGCCCTCTTCTTCTTGATCTCTTTCAGAGCCTTTTCTAATTTCCCTTCTTCATCTCTCACAGTGCTACTAGTATCTCTTGCTTTTGGAGCATGAACACCAGCAACTTCAGAAATTTTTCTTTTCTTTGAAGGAACTGGGTGAGTTGCCTTCTTGGGCTTCTGGTTCCTTCTTTTCTTTGGGTTATAGGACTCCCCCAGTTTATTCAGCCTTTCAGCCAATGTTTCTTCCCCAGATGAACCAGGTTCATATGTTCCTTTCTTCAGACATGCAAGACCTGCTGCAGCTTCCTCAACTATGCTTCCCCCTAAATTTGTGACGTTTTCTCCAACATTTTCAGGAATGGGACCACATATAATCAGTGTGGTACCATCCTCCCCAGATCCCCTCTCAACTTCTTTTCCCTCTCTCTCAATATTTCATTTTTTTTTCTACCACCCTTATGCCTTCCAGGTACTTCAACATCAATAACACACCCAACCAACATGAATCTTTTATCAGCAGAAGTAAATTCAGAATTGATTTCAAGATTACCTTTTTCAGAACTGGTTGAACCAGGTGCGTCTTCCTCATTGGCTGATTTAAAGGATTCACTGGAGGAATCTGACTTACTACCTTTGTCTGCTTTAATAAGATTCTCCAAGAATTTTTCCCTAGCCCCATAAGCAACAGATTTTTGGGAAAGAACTTTGACACGACGATTCTTGGGGGCATGAGTAGGGTTTGGAATGGGTGTATTTTCAGGGGTTGATGAAATTTCTGGTGATTCAGAACTGTAAACGGATGGAGAATTGGAGATAGATTCAGAATGTCCTCCATCATAATCACGATTAGGTGATGAATTAGAAGAAGAAGCTGGCGGTGGTGAAGACATTATTATGTATTGTTAGGAAGAAAAGGCGTGTTATCAGTTTTGGGTTGTGTATTATGAGTTGAACTTGGTTTGAGGGTAGCTTTATGAAGAGAGGAGTAATGATGACCTTTTATAAGATATGTCTATTAATTATACAACGGGTAGAAAATTTATTCAAGTGGAAGTCTAATAGCTGTAAGAGTGTCATTGATTTGACGGTTAAGAGTTCCCCACTTCTAGGCTAATTGAGTACTGATGTGACTTCTTGGAACGAGTTCATTTAGGGATGAGTACAAAGACTTGGAAATGAACCAAATATAGATAGAATCATGCTCATGTGTGACTGTAATTAAATTAATATATGGAGAAGAGTATGTACCTTGTCAGTCAGATGAATAAGCATGGATGAACCAAGTTCATCCTGTTAGAAATTTTTAAATTGCCTCAATTTTCAAAGATAAATAAACATTATTAGTATCCATAGAATCATATTAATACATGGCACAAGAGTATGGCAATAAACACATGATGCTGAGCAATTATTAATCTTATTAAGTACCTAATAAGATTTTCTAGCCAAAAAAAAATTTCATTTGTATAATATTTTTTTTTTCCAATCAGGTGATCTTAGTCATCCCTAATTCCATCCTGTTTCTCTCAAAATTCTCCCTACTAAATGTTTTAGTGAATATATCAACAACTTGATGATCACTAGCACAAAATTGGATTGAGATCATTCCTTTTTCATAGTTATCCCTTAGGAAATGGTGCCTAACATCTATGTGCTTAGTCCTTTTGTGATAAACTGGGTTATTCGTCATACTAATAGCACTAGTGTTATCACAAAAAATAGGAATTCACCCCACATCAATACCAAAGTCCATGAGTTGTTGCTTGATCCATAATAACTGGGCACAACATGAGGCTACAACCACATATTCAGCCTCAGCAGTAGACAAGGCTATTGAATTTTGTTTCTTGGTAGCCCAAGGCACAAGGCATGAATCCAGAAAGTGAGCCATACCCGAAGTACTTTTCCTGTCAACCAGGAATCCTGCATAATCAGCATTAGCATATCCTACAAGGTCTAAATTACTACCTTTAGGATCAAAGGCACAAATTAGTGGTGCCTTTCAAATATCTCAAAATTCTCTTTACTGCAATGAAGTGGGACTCCTTTGGATTTGCCAGTAACATAGCACACAATCCCACGCTGAACACAATATCAGGTCTGCTGGCAGTGAGATATAATAGAGACCCAATCATCCTTCTGTATAGCTTCTGATCAAAAGATGAACTAGGTTCATCCATATCCAATTTTGTAGTTGTGGCTATGGGAGTGTCTATTTCTTTTGAGTCTTCCATTTTAAACTCCTTGAGCAATTATTTCACATACTTTTGTTGGTGGATCATTGTCCCATTTAAATTTTTCTTAATTTGCAAGCCTAAGAAAAAGTTTAGCTCACCCATCATACTCATCTCAAATTCACTTCCCATTAGCATAGCAAACTCCTTGCTCAATTTTTCAGAAGTCGCCCCAAATATAATATCATCCACATATATTTGCACAACCAGGAGATCCTTACCCTTTTCCCTTAAGAACAAGGTACTATCAATTTTGCCTCGTTTGTACCCATGTCCTAGCAGGAATTTTGACAATCGTTCGTACCATGCTCTTGGTGCTTGTTTGAGACCATATAAAGCCTTGTCGATTTTTTATACGTAGTCAGGTGACTCCTTCCTTTCAAAACCTGTAGGCTGCTTGACAAGCACATCTTCCTTCAGATAGCCATTGAGAAAGGCACTCTTAACATCCATCTGATGATGAGTGAATTCCATGTGTGCAGTAAATGCTATAAGAAGTCTGATGGCCTCCAGTCTTGCCGCAGGGGAAAAGGTCTCATCATAGTCAATTCCTTCTTCTTGAATATAGACTTAAACAACTAATCTTGCCTTATTCCTTGTAACAGTTCCATCCTCATCGAGCTTGTTCGTGAAGACCCACTTGGTGCCAATCACTGATTTATCTAGTGGCCTGGGTACCAAGTGACATACTGGACTTCTTTCAAACTGATTCAACTCTTCTTGCATGGTATTTACCTAATCAACATCTTGTAGGGCTTCCCCAATGTTCTTTGGTTCAGTCATGGATAAAAAGGCATCAAACGCGCACAAATTTTTCAAGGATGAAATTGTTTTGATTCCGGATGCCAAATCTGTTATGATGTTCTCAAGAGGGTGAGAACTCAGATATCTGTGTGGTTTAAGTACCATCTGTTCATTCCTAGACGATTCCATGATGTCTTGTTGCTGTGATGCAGGATCAGGGCCAGGTTGCATATGTTGCATTCCGCCTGTCATGATGCTCGGCGTAGTTTAACCTGGTCCATCACCTGTTCCACCTTCCATGCTTGCTTCAATGTGATCACTGTTTCTTCCAAGTCAAAGCTCCTCATCTTCAGGTTCCTGTCTCTCAGCAGGAATGTTAGTTTCATCAAAGACAACATGTATACTTTCTTCTACAAACATAGTTCTTTTATTATACACTTTATAAGCTTTGCTATGTGATGAATATCCCAAGAATACTCCCTCATCACTTCTGGGGTCAAATTTTCCTAGGGAATCTTTGCCATTATTATGTACAAAACACTTGCATCCAAAAGCCCTAAAGTGGGATATGTTGGGCTTTCTCCCTTTAAGTAATTCATAAGCAGTTTTCTCTACCAGAGGTCTGGTCATGCATCTATTGATTAGGTAACAAGCAGTGTTTATTGCTTCAGCCCAGAAGCTGTAAGGTAGTTTGCTAGATAGAAGCATGGTTCTTGCCATGTCTTCAAGAGTTCTGTTTTTCCTTTCAAAAACCCCATTTTGCTGTGGGGTTATAGAAGCAAAAACGTTATTATTAACACAATGTTCATCACAGAACTCAGCAAACTTAGCATTCTCAAATTCAGTACCATGGTCAGATCTTATTGATGCTAGTTGATGTCCTAATTGATTTTGAGTTTCTTTGACAAATGAGGTGAACATATCAAATGCTTCATCCTTAAATGCGAGGAATAAGGTCCAAGTGAACCTTGAATAATCATCAACTAGCACCATCACATATCTCTTACCACCTCTACTCAAAGTTCTCACAGGACCATATAGATCCATATGAACCAGTTCCAACGTACTGGTGGTACTGACTATTTTCTTACTTTTGAAAGAGGACCTTACCTGCTTCCCCCTGGCACATGCCTCAGAAAATTTGTCCTCCTTGAGCTTAATGTTAGGAAGCCCTACCACTAAGTCCTTAGAGACTAGTTTGTTAAGCTGAGTTAGACTCGCATGACCAAGTCGTTTGTGCCACAGGAGAGGATCACTGTCCAAAACACTTAGGCAAGTGAGTTCATTTTCAAATAGTGTGGACAAGTCTATGACATAGATGTTATTCATTCTTTTTCCCTGCAAAACAATCTTGTCAGTAAGCAGGTTAATCACAAAACATTTTGTGGAAGTAAAAGCAACCAGGTTACCTCTGTCACACAGTTGTGATACACTGATCAGGCTATATTTCAAGCCATCTATTAGATAAACATGTTCAGTCGATCATGTGTCATACTTACCTATCATACCAACCCCAATGTTTTCAGNTTCCCAGTCATATGCTTTGAGCAACCACTATCCAAATACCAAATCTGGCTGCCTCCTCTCACTTGAACCTACAAAAAGAATCAGAGGTTAGTCTTAAGAACCCAAACTAGTTTGGGTCATTTTTTATGAGAGAATGGATGAATCATATTTTTCCTGGCCCAATTTGGTAGCCAGTTTTTCCTTTTTTCAAACCTCTCATTTCTTCGACTGGCCTGCTCTTTTACAGTACACTTATATTTGTAGTGCCCAGCCCTACCACAATGGGTGCAGATTTTATTCTCAGGAAGAGTGAGATACTTGTTTTTGGGATCCCACTTGGGCAATTGACTTCCAAAGCCAATCCCTTTCCTGTTGCTACTATGATTCTCTTGAAGCCATATCAGGGCATCTGAGGATTTATTCCATTTACAAGTTCGATCTAATTCATGCTTGACTTTTCTATGTTCTTCATTAAGAGTTCTTATTTGTTCATCCTTGGCATACATCTTATCTTTTATTTTTCCCATGTTTTCTTCTAACATATGAGAATAATCAACAACCTTTTTACTGGATCCTAGCTTTAGCTTTAAGTTTTCAGATTTTGGTTCTAGAATCTCAGTTTCAAGTGGATGAACCTTGCTCAACAAGTCAGTGTTTTTCTTTTCAGATTCACTGACTCTGATTTCCAGGATCATGCACTTTGCTTTTAGCATTGCACATTCTTTAGATATTTGATCCTTCTCTTTGGTTGATTCCTCGGAATCATCTATGAAATCAAGTAGCAACTTAGAGAGTTTTCCTTAGATAGGAACTTTACTTTGTTTTTAAGATGGGAGATACTTACCTCTGGTTCTTCATGTGATTCCTTGTCAGATTCTTCAATTGCCATGAGCGCCTGATATTCANTTCTCTTTGGTTGTTTCCTCAGAATCATCTATGAAATCAAGTAGCAACTCAGAGAGTTTTTCCTTAGATAGGAACTTTACTTTGTTTTTAAGATGGGAGATACTTACCTCTGGTTCTTCATGTGATTCCTTGTCAGATTCTTCAATTGCCATGAGCGCCTGATATTCAGTCTCCCGGTCTTCTGATTCTTCATCTAAACTTTCCCCCAAAGCAGCATCTATAGCCTTTGTTGTGATTTTCTTGGGTTGGACATGTTCCTTCTTCCTGTTCCTTCTCACATATCTCTCTTTTTTCCATTCTACTTCCCACTGAGGATAGTTTTGAATCAGATGGTCAGTCTTACCACATTTATAGCATCCCTCGTTGGTTGGCCTTTCTGGAGCTTTTGCTTTGTTGTAGGTTCCTCCTCTAGAGATGCCCTTCTTCCTCTTGAGAAAGTTTCTGAATTCTTTGGTGATCATGGCCATCTAATCATCTTCCAGGTCTGCTCCCTCAATGATTCTTAGTGCTAGAATCCTCTCCTTCTTTGGACCATCCATCTTCATTGTCTGCCTTCTCA
>ML377812.1:0-109730 GCA_005239525.1 Nicotiana knightiana | reverse complement strand
AAACTAAGTAGAATCCTCTTTCAACGTGGTGTGTTCCTCCACATCAATCCTCCGTTAAAAGTCCCTCAATGTGATGTTTTTGGGTCTATTTATATGTTTAGGATGAACCCTAAACGTGTAAAAGACCTTTCATGGCTGGAGATAAGGTTCTGCTAAAAGTATCGCCCATGAAGGGTGTTATACGTTTTGGGAAGAGGGGCAAGTTAAGCTCCCACTTCATTGGACCTTTTGAGGTGCTTCAGAGGGTAGGGGAGGTGGCTTATAGACTTGCTTTGCCACCCAGCTTGTCGAGTGTGCATCTAGTGTCTCACGTTTCCATGCTTCGGAAGTATGTTGGTGACCTGTCCCATGTTTTGGATTTTAGTACGGTTCAGCTAGAGGATGATATGACTTATGATGTGGAGCCAATGGCTATTTTGGGTCGACATGACCAAAGGTTGAGTTCAAAGGATATAGCTTCAGCTAAGGTGCAGTTGAGAGGGCAACTAGTAGAGGAGGCCACTTGGGAGACCGAGCGGGAGATGTGGAGTAGATATCCACACCTATTTGAGACTCCAGGTATGTTTATAGACTCGTTCGAGGACGAACGTTTGTTTAAGAGGGGGATAATGTAATGACCCGATCGGTCGTTCCGAGAGTTTTAGCCCTGTTTCCCCCGTTTCTGCTTCATTATGTGTGGTTCAGCTCTTTTATGTTGTGTTAGGTTGGGAGGCTCAGGGTGATTTTGGAGGGCTAACGGAAGTTGGAAGTTGGAAAAATACAGCAGAAGGCTGCTGGAAAAACTCTTCTGGTGTGGCCGCACATGCGGATGGGCAGCCGCAGGTGCGGAGAGGGTGTCGCAGATGCGGAAAGTGAAGGCCTGGGCTTGACCGCAGATGCGAAGGAAGGAGCGAATTTGCGAGCCCGCAGGTGTAAGTGTTGGGCCGCAGGTGCGGACGTTGGGTTTAAGTGACTTTTCACAGGTGCGCACTTGGGACCGCAGGAGCGAGTCCGCAGGTGCGGAATCCCTGGTCAGAGCATATAAATTTGAAACTTCACGAAATTGGGTTATTTTTCCACCATTTGTGCTCAAACTTGGAACTTTTTGAGAGATTTTGAAGAGGGATTCACGGGGAATCAATTTGAGGTAATGTTTTTGAACTCAGTATTCGATTCTATGGAGATTTCTAAATGATTAAGCATGAAATTTGTGAGATTTAAGGATGAAAATTGGGAAATTAGGGCTTGAAACTTGAGACTAAGAATTGGGTGATTGAGGGGTTAAGCGAAGTTAGTTTTTGATGAATTTGGTATGCATGGACTCGTGAGAGGATAAGGATTTTGGTGATGTGATTTTTATCGGATTCCGAGACGTGAGCCCGGAGGTCGGGTTTGGCCAATTTCGGGATTTTTGATGTAATTTGATTATTTTCGCATGGGTTTTGTTCCTTTAGCGTATATTGATGTTATGAATCTGATTTTGAATAGATTCAGGATGATTTGAGGCCGAGTCGAGTGGCAAGGGCATCGCGGAGTAGATTTTCATCCGATTTGAGGTAAGTAACGATTGTAATCCAGACCTGAGGGTATGAAACCCTTGAATTTCGTACTATTTTGATAACTGAGGTGTTGCACATGCTAGGTGACGAGCGTGTGGGTGTGCACCAGTATAGCTCTTCTGCCTAGACTGCACCGTGCGAGCCGCTCCTGAATCAACTTCACCTTATCTAAAGCATCCTGCACCAAATCTGTACCCAAGAGTCTAGCCTCACCCGTCTCAAACCAACTGACCGGAGATATACACCTCCTCCTATATAAAGCCTCGTACGGAGCCGTCTGAATACTCGACTGATAGCTATTATTATATGCAAACTCCGTGAGTGGCAGAAACCGGTCCCATGAACCCCATAAATCAATGAAACAAGCGTGCAACATGTCCTCCAGTATCTGAATAGTGCGCTCGGACTGCCCGTCCGTATGAGGGTGAATAGTTATGCTCAACTCGACCTGAGTACCCAACTCTCTCTGCACGACCCTCCAAAACTATGATATGAATTGATTACCTCTATCAGAAATGATGGAAACTGGAACACCATGCTTCCGAACAATCTCCCGGATATAAATCTCTGCTAACCGCTCCGAAGAGTAAGTAGTACCAACAAGAATGAAGTGCACGGACTTGGTCAGCCGATCCACGATAACCCAAATAGCATCGAACTTCCTTGAAGTATGTGAGAGCCCAACTACAAAGTCCATGGTGATCAGCTCCCACTTCCACTCCGGAATATCCAACCTCTGATGCAATCCACCTGGTCTCTAGTGCTCATACTTGACCTGCTGACAATTGAGACACTGAGCTACAAATCCAACAATATCCTTCTTCATCCGCCTCCACCAATAATGACGTCTCAAATCCTGATACATCTTCGCGGCACCCAGATGGATGGAATACCGTGAGCTGTGGGCCTCCTCAAGAATCAACTCCCGAAGCCCATCCACATTAGGCATGCATAACCGACCTTACATCCTCATCACACCATCATCACCAATAGCTACATCCCTGGCATCACCTCGTCGTACCCTACCCTGACGAACGAGCAAGAGTGGGTCATCATACTGGCACTCTCTGATACGATCATAAAGAGAAGACCTAGAGACTACGCAAGCCAATACCTGACTGGACTCCGATATATCCAACCTCACAAGCTGGCCTGCTAAGGCCTGAACATCAACTTCTAAAGGTCTCTCTGCTGCTGGAAGATATGCTAGACTACCAAAACTCTCTGCTCGGTGACTCAAGGCATCGGCCACTACATTGGCCTTCCCCGGATGGTATAGAATAGTGATATCATAGTCCTTGAGAAGATCCAACCATCTCCGCTGATGAAAATTCAGATCCTTCTGCTTAAATAGATGCTGCAGACTACGGTGATCAGTAAAGACCTCACAATGAACCCCATACAAATAATGACACCAAATCTTCAAGGCGTGAACAATGGCTGCTAAGTCAAGATCATGCACTGGATAATTCTTCTCATGAGTCTTCAACTGGCACGAGGCGTAGGCAATCACCCCACTCTCCTGCATCAATACACAACCAATGTCTATCCTCGAGGCATCACAATACACAGTATAAGAACCTGAAGCTGATGGCAACACTAACCCTGGAGCTGTGGTCAAAGCTGCCTTGAGCTTCTGAAAGCTCTCCTCAAACTCGTCCGACCACCTGAACGGAGCACCCTTCTGGGTAAATTTGGTCAATGGCGAAGCAATAAAAGAAAAACCCTCCACAAAGCGACGGTAATATCCCGCCAAAATAAGGAAGCTCCTAATCTCTGTAGTTGAGGACGGTCTGGGCCAACTCTGCACTGCCTCTATCTTCTTCGGATCTACCTGAATACCCTCACTGGACACCACGTGCCCCAAGAAAGCTACTGAGCCAAGACAAAACTCACACTTGGAGAATTTTGCATAAAGTTTTTCCTCCCTCAATCTCCGCAATACAACTCTAAAATGCTGAGCATGCTCCTCCTGACTACGAGAGTACACCAGGATGTCATCAATGAACACAATAACGAAGGAATCCAAGTATGGCTGAAACACATTGTTCATCAAATGCATGAACGCTGTTGCGGAATTGGTCAGCCCAAAAGACATCATCAAAAACTCATAATGGCCATAATGGTCCTGGAAGCCGTCTTGGGAATATCTGAATCCCGAATCTTCAGTTGATGATACCCGGATCTCAAATCAATCTTAGAGAACACCCTGGCTCCTCGAAGCTGGTCAAACAAATCATCAATACGAGGCAAAGGGTACTTATTCTTGATTGTAACCTTGTTCAACTGTCTGTAGTCAATACACATTCTCAGGGAACCATCCTTCTTATTTACAAACAACACCGGTGCACACCAAGGTGACACACTAGGCCGAATAAACCCCTTATCTAGGAGTTCTTGAAGATGCTCTTTCAATTCCTTCAACTCCAGCAGTGCCATATGATATAGTGGAATAGAAATAGGCTGAGTGCCTGGCACCAAATCAATACCAAAATCAATATCCCTGTCAGGCGGCATGCCTGCCAGGTCTGCTGGGAACACATCTGAAAAATCACGGACCACAGGAACAGAATCAATAATGGGAGTCTCAGCACTGCCATCTCTCACATAAGCCAAATAAGACATACACCCTTTCTCTTCCATGCGCTGAGCCTTTAGGTATGAAATCACTCTACTAGGCACATAATCAACAGAACCTCTCCACTCAATCCTCAAAAATCCCGACATCGCTAAGTTCATGGTCTTAGCGTGACAATCTAGAACAGCATGACATGGAGAAAGCTAATCCATGCCCAATATCACATCAAAGTCAACCATGCTAAGCAATAACAGATCCACTCGGGTCTCCAGACCCCCAATAGACACCACACATGACTGATACACACGGTGCACAACAACAGTATCGCCCATAGGCATAGACACGTGAACAGCTGTAACTAAAGACTCACTGCGCATATCTAGAAAATGAGTAAAATATGATGAAACATAGGGATATGTGAAACCAGGATAAAATAAGACTAAAGAATCTCGGTGACTAACTGAAACAATACCTATAATCACAACATCTGAGGCCGTAGCATCTATTCTGACTGGAAGTGCATAAAAATGGGCATGGCCTCCACCTGATCGACCTCCCCCTCTAGGGCGGCCTCTAGTTGTCTGGCCTCCACCCCTAGCTGCCTGGGCGGGTGGTGAAGTAACTGGAGCTGAAGTCGAGGGCTTACCCCTCTGCTGAGATGGACCCCCAATAAGACGAGGATACTGCCTCCTCATATGCCCAAACTCTCCACACTCTAACAACTCCCTGGTGCAGGGGACAGGGGATCAAGGGAACCCCTAACACCGGGATAACTGATAGAAGAACCTGGCATGGAGGAACCCTGAACTGATGGTTCACGTGATGAGCTCTAGGCTGGAAGGGCACTGAATGATGAGCGGCCCGGATGAGAACTGTGGGAACCATGCCCCGATGATGCACCACTATAAGCTGGGCGAGCTGGCTGAGCAGGCCTAAATGGGCGGCCTCTACTATGCTGTAACTAACCTCTGGAGGGAACACTACCAAATCTGCCAGATCCTCGGGGCCTGTTAGTCTCCCTCTCATCTCGCTCCTGGCGACGAACTGACTCAATCTCTCGAGTAATATCTACAACCTGCTCAAAAGTAGCACCTGATGCCCTCTCTCTGGTAATAAGAATACGAAGCTGATATGTAAGGCCATCCACGAACCTCCTAATCCTCTACCTCTATAGGGACAAACCAAATAGCATGACGGGCTAGCTCTGAAAATCTCATCTCATACTGCGTCACAGTCATATCATCCTAACGCAGCTGTTCAAACTGCCTGCACAGCTCCACTCTATTGGACTGTGGTACATACTTCTCTAGGAAAAGGAGTTGAAAATTGCTGCCAGGTAAGGGGCGTTGCACCAACAGGCCTACGCCTCTACCCGTGAACGAGACCCAACTGGTCTTCAATATACCCATTGTATGAAAGCATCCTCTAACACTTGTCCAAGAAACCCTAGGCATCCTCGCCCTCGGCTCCATTGAAAGTCGGAGGCTGAAGCCTACCAAACCTCTCCAATCTACGGTGCTCGTCATCAGGCATGACTGGAATCACATAATCCTGAACAGGTGTAACCAGCTGAGCTGGAGGTGCCTCCGGTGTCTGAAGTCCCTAAATTAACTACTTAGGAGTATGAGCAGCAGGAGTCTGAGTACCTCCCCCAGCCTGAGAAATAGCTGTTGTAGTAGAAACAGTGAGCGCCTGTGCCAGACTGGTGCACACGGTCAAAATCTAAGCCAAGGTCTCCTGAAGACATGGAATGACAATAGGCGTTGTCGGTGCCTGGGCTGGTCTCACTGGAACATCTGCGACTTGGACCTGATTTGGAATAATAGGTGGGTTTATGGGTATTACCCCGGGTGTTGTGGGTTGCACCTCTACCTCTACCACAGCCTTGACCGCGGCCTCGAACCCTCGTGGGTCCAATGGGTGGGTTATCATCCTGCCCGGTAGCACGTGTCCTCACCATCTGTGAGATAATGAAACAACAGAAGTTTAGTTACTAGAATCAACAGATTCACACGACAAGAATTCAAGAATGTGAGATTTTTCCTAAGGGTTCTGCAGTCTCTCGAAGATAAGTGCAGACGTCTCTGTACCGATACGCAATACTCTACTAAACCTGCTCATGACTGGTGAGTCCTATGTAACCTAGGCTCTGATACCAACTTGTCACGACCCCACACCACCCTGGCCATGATGGCGCCTATCGTGATACTAGGCTAGCCAATTCACTACGTATTGCATAAAGGAACTTTTCATTTAATTCATTACTAATCCGATATTTCATAAAATTTTCGTCTAAGCATTTCAAAACAAGTAAAGATAGGTAAAGCATTTAAACACATCCCGATCCTGGAGTCACTAGTCATGAGCAACTAAAAGAAAATACAAATCTGATACTGTCTCCCCATATACAAGATAAGTATGAGGATAGAAATACTAAAGAAATAGGAAGAAGAAAGGAAAGGTTACGGACGCCGTGCAGCTACCTCGCAAATCTCCGGTATGCTCCAAAAAGGGAAAGATCAGCTCTCACTCTGCCCTAGCACCTGAATCTGCACACAAGGTGCAAGGAGTAACGCGAGTACGCCAACTTAGTAAGTAGCAATTATAACTAAAGACTCAGTGCAGTGACGAGCATTTAAAATCATATAAATCTCATAACATAAAAATCTATGTGGGAATAACAATATCAAATCAGTAATTAAATTCCGGACATCTCGTAAAACTCCAGTTTCAATAAAAGTTGTTTAAAATATTTGTTCAACATTTTTGATAGAGGCTCAGTATAAAAGAGGAGTGAAAGGAATAATTTCATAAACAAGCCCATCGCCGAAGTACCACTCATATATATAGCCCCTCGGGCAAGCCTCTCAGCCACTCGTGACTCAACTATCACCAATCAGCACTCACGCTCAATAGGTACCTTATAATAACCACTGCGGCATGCAACCCGATCCATAAACATATAGTCAACTGCACTCACTGGGGGTGTGCAGACTCCGGAGGGGCTCCTACAGCCCAAGCGCCATATCGCTGCGGCATGCAGCCCGACCTAATATTGCTGCGGCGTGCAACCCGACCCAATATCGCTGCGCGTGTAGCCCGATCCATCATATCGCTGCGGCATGCAGCTCGATCCATATATATATATATAACTCTGCGACGTGCAACCTGATCCATAACTATCCTCACAATCAGGCACTCGGCCTCACTCAGTCATCATCCTCACAAGCCACTCGGGCATTTCAGTACAACTCAGGGGACTCATCCCAAAACATCTTTCACATATTTAAAATAGAATGATCAACATGATTTAACTGTAAACATGTGTAAATCATGATTGAGAATATATTTTCTATCAAAAACAGTGTGAGGACAGTATAAAAATACCCTTGAGGGTCCAAACAGTATGGCACAAGGCCCTAAACATGGCATTCAACCCATGTTAATAGAATCATTTCTAAAACACACGGAAATCATATAACATTTATCAAATACGCAACTTTACAGTTTCCATGGGATGGAACAAGTCACAATCTCTACTGGTGCACACCCACACACCCGTCACCTAGCATGTGTGACACCTCATTTATCAAAATAGCATGAAATTCCGGGGTTTCATACCCTCAGGCCTGGATTTACAATCGTTACTTACCTCAAACCGGATGAAAATCTACTCCGTGATGACCTTGCCGCTCGACTCGGCCTCAAATTTCCCCGAATCTATTCAAAATAAGATTCATAACATCAATATACGGTAAAGGAACAAAACCCATGCAAAAATAATCAAATTACATTAAAAAACCCAAAATTGGCCAAACCCGACCCTCGGGCCCACGTCTCGGAATCCGATAAAAATTACGTCACCAGAATACTTATCCTCTCACGAGTCCATGCATACCAAATTCATCAAAAACTAACTTCGCTTGACCCTTCAATCACCCAATTCTTAGTCTCAAGTTTCAAGCCCTAATTTCCTAATTTTCACCCTTAAATCTCACAAATTTCATGCTTAATTGGTTAGAAATCACCATAGAATCGAGTATTGAGTTCAAACTCATTACCTCAAAGTGATTCCCCTTGAATCCCTCTTCAAAATCTCTCAAAAAGATCCAAGTCCGAACACAAATGGTGGAAAAATAACCCAATTTTGCAAAAGTCTCAAATTTATATGCTCTGACTAGGGATTCCGCACCTGCGAACACTTTTATCTCACCTGCAGACTCGCACCTGCGGTCCCAGGTATGCACCTGCGAAAAGTCAATTAATCCCAACGTCCGCACCCGCGGGCTCGTAGATGCGCTCCTTCTTTCGCATATGCAGTCAAGCCCGCTTCACTTTCCGTATCTGCGATCATCGCACCTGCGGCTACCCATCTGCAGGTGCGGCCACACCAGAAGAGTTGCACTAGTAGCCTTCTGGTGCATTTTTCCAACTTCCAACTTTCATTAGCCCTCCGAAATCACCCTGAGCCCCCGAACCCAACACAACGTAAAAGAGTTGAACCACACATAATGAAGCAAAAACGGGGCTAAAACTCTCAGAATGACCGATCGGGTCGTTACAGGGATGAAGTTGGTGTTAGTAGTTGCTATTTTGTTTCTCCCTAGATGACCGGACCCATCTTCTTTGGTGTTGAAAGTGTCGATATCGGGACCACCTCATCGACCGCGAACATCTCTTTTGCGGCCAGTTGTTCTCCGTAAACTTTTTTATCCCTCCCGACGACGGGAACTACAACACCTGGTGCAGAGTCGAGGGTACCGCCCTCATGTTATGAATGGTCATATGAACAAAACATTATACATCATTTCCCTTTCGATCACATAAAACTTTGTTTCCTAAATGGTCCCGGTAGTGTTCACTGGTAATGTTTCTCCCCTTTAGTGGTCTTACATGCCATGTTGAACCCAGTTCAGAACCTGGACCGTAGGCACGATCTGATCTTGTAGGTCGAGTTGTTCCACAACCCTCAATCTGATGATGTTGGCTGAGCTACCTGGATCAATAAATACACGCTTAACTCGAGATTTACTTATAAGTACTGATATTACCAGTGCATCATTATGGGGATACACGATCCCTTCAGCGTCTTCGTCATTAAAATATAAGGTTCCCTCCGGTACGTAATCCCGAGTCCGTTTTTCCCTTGTGATAGCTACTTTGGTGCGCTTCAGCATCAGTCCCGTTGGAACGTCTAACCCATCGATGATCATGTTAATAACGTTATGAGGTTCCTCCTCCTCAATATTTTTACTAGAATCTCTGTTCCTGAAGTGGTTCTTGGCTCGATCGCTCAGGAACACTCGGAGTTATCCGTTGTTGAACAGTCTCGCTACCTCCCCTCTTAATTGTCGGCAATTTTCTGTTTTGTGGCCATTAGAGCCATGATATTTTATCATTAGGTTAGGATCTCTTTGGTATGGATCATACTGTAGAGGTCGAGACCATTTGGTGTCTTTGATGCGTCTGATGACAGATACAATGGCAGCGACGTCGACGTTGAAGTTTTACTCTGATAATCTTGGCTCTTTTTTAGGCCCGATGGGCCTGTCAAAACTGTTTTTGCTCATGAGTCTGTGGTTTCTTTGACCTCGATCACTTCTCTCTTGACTCTGCTGATGGTTCTGACGGGATACACGGAGAAGGGGCCTTAAGTTGATCATACTCGACCTTCATTTTTGATTAATACTGTTTATGCACATCGACCCAAGTAACAGTCGGATATTCCACCAGGTTTTGTTTCAACTGCTGTGAAGCCAACGATCTTCGAATATTCAGTCCTTGGGTGAAAGACTAAACGACCCAATTATCAGCAACCGGGGCAGAGCCATTTATTCCATTTGAAACCGGGACACGAATTCTCTAAGCATCTCATTATCCTTCCGTTTTACTTTGAAAAGGTCTGATTTCCTGGTCTCAGGCTTGATAGCCCAAGCATTTGCTTTTACAAAGGAATCTGCAAGCATAGTAACGAGTCAACAGAATTAGGAGGTAGGTTGTGATACCAGATCATATCTCCCTTTGACAGAGTTTACCCATACTTTTTCAGCAGAGCAAACTCGATCTCATCTTCCTCCAGGTTGTTCCCTTTGATGGCGCACGTATAGGAGGTCACATGCTCATTTGGGTCGGTCGTTCTGGTGTACTTAGGAATCTCGAGCATGCGGAACTTCTTAGGGATTGTCTTCGGAGTTGCGCTTGGAGGAAAAGGTTTTTGAACAAACTTCTTGGAATCCATGCCTTTCAATATCGGCAGTGTCCTGGGATCTGGTCGACCCTGGAATTGTAGGTTTCCACCTTTTTTGTCATTGGCTTCGATTTTCTTCTCTCCTAATTCTACCCATTTTTCAACTCCTCGAGCATCTTTATGATCTTAAGGTTGGTCCTCGACTCATCTTTATTAGTCCTCTCTGCGACCGGTTCGTTTCTGCGGGTGACTTCCCGGGATGGCTCAGGCTCAACCTGGCTCGGCGCTCGGCTTTGGTCTTGCAACTGCGCTATCGCTGCATGTTGAGCCTGTAACATTTCGAAGATCACTCGCAAATTGATCCCATCGTTTTCATGGGTGTGCATATTCAACGCAATTGGTCAGGCTTCCCTATGTACGCCGTTCTCAGGATTGATAGGAAAATTTGTATTGATGGCCACATGCGAACTGACGACAATAGGGTTCACGACCGGAACTCCGCTGAGATTGACTGGGGGCACCTCGTTATCGGGTGCTACATTTTTGTTCTCGACGTGATGACCGGACTCAGTGTCAACATTTAGAGGGTCTGACTGGGAGTTTAACATTTTGAGCTTTGGCCTGAAATTAGATACATTTCAAAGAACAAGTGTAAAATAGGGTGTGTTATAGAAGTTTGTATCAAATATGCCTCTATTACCCTTAGCCCCACGGTGGGCGCCAAACTGTTTACCCTCAAAATCGGATAACAATTGAATTTGTAAGTGGTTTTAAGGATATGCAGATTTATTTGATATAAAGCAGTAATTAAAGACAAATTAAATAAACAAAGATAAAGTAAACTCAAACCACACGAGGAAGATAATTCAAGCTTTAGTGAGATATTTTCCCTCGATCTGGGCTCGTAATAATTAGCACTGATGAACAAAAGAAAAAGAGCTAATAACAGAGAAAATAATGATATATTGCTTCAGAATGCATGTTACAATATGTTTGATGAATTATCAGACTGGGAGTCCTACTTTAGGTTACAACTCTATAAAAGGTAAAAATCTCCTGATTCACTGATTTTCGGTCCTCTATCGATACGTATCGATATCCCCACCGTAATATCCGGCAAGTCACGGATATTACGGCCTTCTATTGGCCAAGCTTGGTTTCCCGACAGTATTCCTTGAGGCCGTTAAAAGCTAGGAGCAATTTTGACTCGATGAGATTGGCCCCTCGACTTTGGTCCCACGTTATCATATCTCGAGCGGGGCTTATTTTGTCGGAGACCGAGATGTACCATGAGCCCGATTTTACCCGTATACACCTTTGAAAGTCTCGACGGATCTATAACTTCATTACTAGCTATTACTGCACAATACTCACCACCGAACAACTACCACCATCGACCACCAATGTACAATCACCACTATCCACCACCTCATAATCCATATCAACCATCACCATTAGCTACTATAATACAAGCGTCATCACCAGACAAGTACTACCTCGCAATCATCATTGACGATCACTTTCATCGCTAGCTTTTAAAGGTTTTTTCATAAAATAAATAGTTTTTACAACACTATATTTAAAAATTTTATTACGTAAAGTCAAAATAATATCCATTTTCGTCATATAATAGCTTTTAAAGGTCTTTTTATCATATATATACCATTTTTACAATACAATAATAATACAATCCTTTAATTTTTTTGTATTTGATATTTAATAAATTATATGTAATACACATTCAGATGTTGAGATAATAAACAATTTCAATTATGCAGTGTATTTTGGAGCAAATATTTTAATAATCAGATATGCAAATCAAAGACACAACAAACAAACGAGCTGCCTGAGCTAATGTTTGAGAAATTCTATTCATTACCAAAATCGTTTTCGTATACGGTAAAATATGTTCATATTAAATGATCGGATGAAGAAGAGACACGTGGAGCCGAAGACAGAAGACAATTAGGTCCGAAGATAACGATATCGCTTGTTATCGAAGGGAATCGTATTCATAAAGATGAATTAAATACCTGCCACCCGGTAACATTTAATGGAGAATATTTCATAGCATTAAGTGCACAAACTGTTACAGAGAATATGGTAATCACTGCCTGCTGTTACACATTCTTGAATGTCTCTCATAACTGAAATTTACGAGGAGCTTGATCCTATGACCTTGTTCCCTAGGTGCAACTATAAGTAGTGGGCTCTACAATCATTGTAAGGGACACGATTTTCTGACAAACATACACTATATTTTGTTCAAAGCTCAATAACATTTGAAAAATTCCTTTGGGCCACACCGTTTTTTGCCACAATGACCCAAATTGGGTTATTAAAGTAAAATCAAACCTAAATTAGGGTTTTCGGACAAAGTTTATATCGAAAATGCCCTTACTGTTAGGTTTAAATTTATCTCCATAATTTTCTCTCACCCATTGAATGTTTGTCTTCCCAATATATGGAAAATATCAAGCATGCAAATCCTCTTTCCCATAAACCTTTTTTTAAATCTTTTTACATATCTTTTCATCTTTTTTTTTTTTGTATAATACACGTATATATTTCGAAGTTATTCATCTATATGCATATACTTGATTGTGTATTCCGTACATCTTTTATATAATAAGGTCTTTAAAGCCATAATTTTTAAACAATGCTGATGGCCGAAAACAAAAATCTAAGATATATTATATTCCTTTTCAAAATCCTAATACTTAAACAAACACTACAAAATTATGCATATATAACTACGAATTTCATCGTAGCTAAATATGAAAATTTTCGTGGCTAAATACTGTAGCCACAATATTTTATCTGTAGCATTCATAGCAAAATGTAGTGTAGAAAAGTTAGCTACAAACTTTACATGTTTCGTGGCTAACAACTAATACTTGTTGCTATAAATATTTTTGTGTCGTAACTATATTGGTAATTCCGTTTTGCCACAAAATATATGCTTATAGCAAATAATCTTATTTTTTTTCCACGACAAATAAATTTGTAGCAGTCTTTATATTGTAGCCACAAGGTGTTCTACCGTGGAAAAAGATTTGATTTGGTTGCCATGGAAATTCAAATTTTGTGGTTATTTTTTTACTTTAGTCTCGTGGCAATAGTGCTTATATTTAGCTACGATTTCAAAATTTTATAGCTACAAATTAAAGTATTTGCCACAAATATTTTCGTTAGTAGCTAAGAATCCATTCTTTTTGCAATGAAATATATACAATTATAGCTAAAGATTTTCTTCATTTGCTACGAAAATTAAAAATATATTACCATATTTTTTGTTATTTGGCAATTATATATACGTGTATAATTAGCTACAAAATAAATATTGCATTGCTACAAATTTGAGAATTTTCCACAAGCATTGTTAGTCACAAAATTTTTTATAATGTAACTAAGAATCCAAAATTTTTAGATTCCAAAATAGGTTTCAAATTACACATTAAACTTTTAAAAATTTACATTACATAATTCTTCTATGTCACTAGTTATAGTATTAGAAATCTTGCTTGAGACCCAAAGCCAAACAATCTTCTTCTTTCTCTTTTGCCATTGTCTTCAGTTGCGCCTTAGTTTGATCAACATCAGTCACAGGCTCATAGCTTGTAAATGATACTTTATGATTCCACACATTTTCCTGTCAATTTTAATAAAATAAATTAACATCAGAAAATAGAAACAACTCATTTTATATATATTCAGGAATAAGTAGTCAATAAAAAAAATTATAGATCTATAACAAAGAGACCTGAGGCAAGAAACCTAATATTAACATGAACAACAATATGCCTAGGAAATAGCAAGAGTTCATTCAAGTAAAAAAATAAATATTTGGTAAAAAAAAAAATCGACTGAAAATTAATTTCTTAGTGATATACCAATCTAACAACGAGTATAAAGATTCAAAATCAAGCATAAGTTTCAAATGACGAAATATTTGGATCATTTTTCTTGAGGACTTAGGCTTCGGGCACTTGAGGCTTGGTAAACTGGATCATTTTTCTTGTTATATTGATACATATTTTTTACCTTCTTTAACTTTTTATATACAAATACTATAAGTGTTAATAAATGTAGTAACAAGTATTGCTAAAAGAAATACTTATAATAACTAAAATGATTATTAAAATATAATTTATTATAATTAAAGCACATAGAAAAAAATAATTATGATATTCAGAAATATAGTTGACAAGTATCATATAGTCCAATATATAAAAGAAAAAGTTAAAAAATAATTATTGCTAGCAACAAAAAATTAAGTCTGAAACATTTGATGACTTTACTTACATAGCTAATTAACTTATTATAACTAGAATTCACATTTAGTAATACTATTTTATATCAAAATTATGACATTATTAGATTTGTCATATGCTCCTATTTCAATTTTATGAAATTATTAATAAAAAGTTTAATTAGATTTATGATAATTATTAATTTATTAATTGTAATTGACCATAACATCAATAAAATTTTATGTTTATTTAAATTGAATATAATTTATGATCAATGCAACTAGATAAAAGCACATAATTTTTTAAAATGTGATATAATGAGATATTCCAATTTATGATAATTATTAAGTTATTAATTGTAACTGACCATAACGTCAATAAGTTTTTATGCTATTTAAATTGAATATAATTAATGATCGATGCAACTAGATAAAAGCACATAACCTTTTAAAGTGTGATATAATTAGACATTCAAATTTAATTAAATAAATAATATAGTTAGTTAAATGTGTTATAATTAGATATTCAAATTTAATTAAATAAATTATATAGTTATTTAAATGGAATTAAAACCTATAGGTAATAGTTTATTTATACAGATTATGATGTATACTTTTATATCAACCATACTAAATTCTTAATAATTTTTTAAATAAATCTTAGTGGTATCAAAAATATTAAATTGTAGTAGAGTTATAATGTTTCTTTTTAGAAAAGAGAGTTATAATACATCGTTGCGATTCATAGTTATATTGCCCGTTTATATAATAGCCAATATATAATTTCATTCATTAAGGTCATACGTATCGGTCACTAGTTATTCATAGCAACCATATAAGTTCATTGACTTAGATCGTAGTCATATAACCTATGCTAATTACATCGTTGTGATTCATAGTTATATACAATTGACAGTTTATATAATAAGTAATATATAATTTCATTCATTAAGGTCATACGTATCGACCACTAGTTATTCATAGCAACCATATAAGTCCATTGACTAAGGTCATAGTCATACAACCTATGTTAATTACATTATTGTGATTCATAGTTATATTGAATTGACCGTTTATATAATAGCCAATATATAATTTCATTCATTAAAGTCATACGTATCGACCACTGGTTATTCATAGCAACCAAACAAGTCCATTGACTAAGGTTGTAGTTATATAACCAGTAACGACCCGACCGATCATTTTGCTTTCCAGAACCCCGTACCCCTAAATAAGACTTCCCGTACTTGCTTTTACTGATTTGTGAATTGTGGGGATGGTTGGTTCGGAGATTTGGAGAGTATGGAGTGAAATCGGAACACTTGGTTCCGTAAGGTTGGCTTGTCAAGTTTGACTTTGGTCAACATTTTGAGTAAACGACCTCAGAATCGGAATTTGATGATTCCATTAGGTTCGTATGATAATTTCGAACTTGGGCGTATGCTCGGAGCAAGTTTCGGATGACCCGGGAACGATTCAGCGCCTAATAGTGAAAATTGGTTCTTAAAGGTTTTAGAAGTTCTTTAAATTTGAGTTGGAACGCGTTTTGGTGATACTGAGGTCCAAAAAAAAATCCGAGATCGGGAATATTTCCGTAATGTAATCTAAGACTTGCACGTAAATTTTGGTGTCATTCCGAGTAGTTTAAGTACATTTCGGCACATTGGAAGTCAAATGAAGAACTTGAAACTCTTAAGTTTGATTCATGGTTTTAGGTGGCGATTCTTAGTTTTAATGTTGTTTTGGGCGTTCCGAGAGTTCGAGCGACTCCATCTTATGATTTCAAACTTGTCAGTATGTTTGGACGGGGCCTCGGGGGCCCCGGATACCATTCGGACGTTGCACGAGTCAAGTTCAAAGCTCAAAAGAGTTGCTGGTGCACCAGTTCTGGTGCGACCGCAACTCGGTTGGGCAGTCGCAGGTGCGAGTGAAGCATCACAGATGCAGCCCAAGGAACGTAACCCAGGTTCCTCAGGTGCGGCTCCTCTTCCGTAGAAGCAGAACCGCATGAGCGATCAAGCAGAACCGCATGAGCGATCACCTATCCGCAGGTGCGGACCCAGCTGGCCCAACCCATTTCTGCAGAAGCGGACAATTTTCTGCAGAAGCGGGACCGCGGATGCGGTCAACGCTTCGTAGGTGCGGAAGCCGCTAAAGGCGGTGGACTTCATTTAATTCGGGAGTTAGCCATTTTTGGCTCATTTCATCCCATTGTTGGACGATTTTAGAGCTTCTTGAGGGGGGTTTTTTCACCAAGCTTTTGGAGGTAAGTAATTCCTACTATATGTGAGTTAAATACTTAGATTTTGGGTATATTATCATGTAAAGATTAGTGAAAATCATGGGATTTGAGAAAAAACCTAGGGTTTGGCAAGAATGAGATTTTTACCACGAAATTGACCATGAAACTTAGTGATAATCGCATATTTACGTTCCTTAAGTCATAGGTAACAACTTCTTTCGAAAATTTTCGAAATCCGGGCACTTGGGCCCCGAGATGAATTTTAGGAACCTTGCATTTAGGGTTGGAAAATTACTATAATAATTAGAATATGAACTCTTGAGCACATGTTGACTAGTTTTTACCCCATTTGAATAGTGTTGGATCGTTCGGCTCCGATTTGAGAGTTTGAGCACATTCTTGAGTTTGAAAGTAATCTTTGGGACAAGGTAAGTCTCCTTTCTAACCTTGTTATAGGGAATTAATCCCAATAGGGGAATTAAATTAATGTATGTACCTATTTTTGGGCTACGTACGTACGTGGTGACGAGAGTCCATATGTAGCTACTATCATGTTAATTGTCCGGGTAGTTTAGGACCCGTATCATGCTGTACTTGCAATGCTTGTGGCCTTACTTGTTACTATAATCACTTAAGTCATGCTGGAAATTGGTAAAACAAATATAGACGGCTATATTCACTTACTTAAGAATTTGTATGAAACGCTTGATTGTAAATGGGCAATGTGTATTTTCTTGAAAATAAATTGTTATTTGTGGATCGAGCCGAGGGCATCGGTAGTAAATAGATGCATCTATGGTTCGCGACATTCGACCCTCTGGCAGTGCACAACTAATATTATGTTGGACCGGGCCGTACGACCTCGGCATAATTTGCGCATTTTATTTATTTGGAACTTTCCGTGATTTATACTGCTTTGATGCTTGAAATGTAAGTTGTTACATGATATGACTGAAATTGAAATGTCGTTTATGAAAGATTATCTTACTTCTCCCTGTTCTTAAACTGTCATTATTATTCATGTTATCCATGCTTAGTGTAACACTTATATTATATTATTATTAGCCCTAGTAAGTGTCAAGTCGACCCCTCGTTACTACTTCTTCAAGGTTAGACTGGATACTTACTAGGTACATATTGTTTATGTACTCATACTACACTCATGTACTTAATTGTATAGGATCTGAGGCAGGTGCATCTAGTTATCCGCCAGGCGCGCATATCTGATTCGGACTGAGACTTACGGTGAGCTTCCTCCACCCTAGCCGTTCGGAAGCATACCAGAGTTCCTCTTTTTCTTGTATCTGTCTACTTATTTCAGACAGTAGGGTAGTCTTCTTTTGTATATTCTACTAGTTACCCACACACACTTGTGACACGAGATCCTTGGCACTTATTAGTAGACTTGATTTTGGGTTGTAATGCTATAATTATGATCTCCTTTAGTCATTTCCGTCTCAGTTTCCTTATAAATTCGTTATTTATCGAATGTTTTAAATTTAAGTTAAGTAAATGTTGGGATTTTTTAATAAAATAAATGAGAACTCACTAGTTGATCAGTGTTGACTTGCCTGAAAAATTGTGTTGGGCGCCATCACGACCTACAATGGAATTTGGGTCGTGACAACATGGAATCAGAGTACTAGGTTCACGTAAGTCTCACAAGTGATGGTTAGACCAAATAGAGTCTTGCCGATCGGTACAGAGATGTATGTACTTATCTTCGAGAGGTTATGGGGTGTTAGGAAACTACTCCTTATTCATCTTCTATCGTGCAGCTGATGGTATACTAAATTTCCTTCTTCTATTCTCTCACAGATGGTTAGGATGCATATGGCTGACATTCCAGACCTGGGAGGAGCTTCTCCCCCCATTGCTAAAGGCCGAGGCAGAGGCCGGGGGAGGGCACTGGCCCGAGGTAGGGGACGAAGGCGTCTCAGAGCTGCCCCAGTTGCACCACCAGCGAATCCACCAGGGGACCCTATTGTTGAGGAGCAAGGCGAGGTGCTGTAGCAGAGCCTGCCTCGGTGGAATTCATGATAGCACTGGGCTTTCAGGAGGTCATGGGCCGTATGCTGCAGTTCATGGATTCTATGACTCAGGCGGGTGGGGGAGCACAGACCCCTACTGCTCAGGCTCCTGGACATGCAGCTGCAGTATATCAGACTCCAGGTACACTACCCGCAGATGGGGCCCATCCAGTTGTAGTAGTAGCACCTGAGCCCAGACAAGCCGTGGACAGTGATCCGCAGAAGTTATTGGACAGATGGACTAGGCTACACGCTCCTGCCTTCGGAGGTGAGCGTCACGAGGATGCCCAAGATTTCATCGATAGGTGCAGGGACAAACTACACAACATGAGGATATTGGAGTCCCATGGGATTGACTTCACTATTTTCCAGCTGGAGGGTAGGGCCCGTAGATGGTGGCAGTCTTATGTTCTTGGCAGACCACGAGTTCCCCTCCCATTACTTGGGGCCAGTTCAACAACTTTTCTTGGATAGGTATATTCCACCCTCCGAGAGGGAAGAGTTGTGGTTTCAATTTGAGCAGTTTGAGCAGGGTCAGATGTCAATGACCGACTACGAGGTGAGGTTTTCTGATTTGTCTTGCCATGCACTCATGATACTCTCTATGGACGCAGAGAGAGTGCAGAGATTTGTTGTAGGGTTGCACTCCGGTATCAGGGCCAACATGGCGAGAGATTGATATGGGGACTTCTTATCAGCTGGTAGTGGAGATTGCTCGGAGGATTGAGGACTACCGTCAGAGGGGTAGGGAGAAGATGCAGCAGGACAAGAGGGCCTGTTTCTCTGGAGAGTTAAGAGGTGCCCCAGCTAGGGGAAAAGGCCAGTTTAGGAGGGGTCAGTCTAGCAGGCCCCCATATTCAGCACCACCACCACCTCCTCGAGGTGCTTCAGTGCTCCCCTATTTCAGTGCCATACCACAGAGCTCTTACCGCCCACCAGCCATCCAGGGTTCTTCCAGTGGGTACTCAGGTCACCAGAGTTCTTCCAGCTCCTATTTTAGTGCTATGCCGGAGAGTTCATACCACCCCACCGGCTTTTCAGGCTTTTTCCAGTGGGTCTACAGGCCATCACAGCCAGATATCAGGGCAGCAGGTCACCGTACCAAGGGGCTGTTTTGAGTGCGGAGATCTTGATCATATGAAGAGATACTGCCCCAGACTTCGGGGCACGACAGTGCAGCAGGGTCAGCAGCCCATGATTTCAGCACTGACTGTCCGACTGCCCAGAGGCAAAGGGAAGATGGGTAAGGGCCATCCTAGAGGTGGAGGCCAGGCAGGGGGAGGTCAGCCAGCTACTATTCAGTCAGGTGGAGGCCAGCCAATAGGCGCTCCAGCTCGATTCTATGCTTTTCTGGCCAGACCAGATGCATTGGCCTCAGATGTCATTATAACAGGTATTATTTCCGTCTGCGGTAGGGATGCTTCAGTACTTTTTGATCCAGGGTCGACCTATTCATATGTATTATCTTTGTTTGCTCATTTCATGGATATTCCTCGAGAGTCTTTAGGTACTCATATTTATGTGTCCACTCATGTGGGTGATTCTGTGGTTGTGGATCGGATCTATCGGTCCTGTGTGGTCACATTCTGTGGTTTTGAGACTAGAGCAGATCTCCTATTACTTGATATGACCGACTTTGAGGTCATCCTGGTCTATTTATCCCCATATCACGCCATCCTCGATTCCCATGCCAATATTGTTACTTTAGCCATGCCCGAGTTGCTGAGGTTGGAGTGGAAGGGTTCATCAATTAGTACAGCTAGTCGGGTTATTTCTTTTTCGAAGGCTCAACGTATGGTCGAGAAAGGTTGTTTGCTTATCTAGCTTATGTTCGGGACACCACCACAGTGTCTCTGATGATTGATTCAGTTCAGGTAGTCCGGGAGTTCGCCGATGTGTTTCCTTCTAACCTTCCAGGCATGCCACCGGATCGGGGATGTATACAACTTATTGTGATGCTTCACATGTTGGCTTGGGATATGTATTGATACAGGAGGGACGAGTTATTGCATATACTTCACGTCAGCTGAAGATTCATGAGAATTACTACCCCGTGCATGATTTGGAGTTGGTCGCGATTGTTCATGCTCTTAATATTTGGAGGCATTAGTTATATGGGGTTTTTTGTGAGGTTTATACTGACCACCATAGTTTGCAGCACTTGTTCAAGAAAAGGGATCTCAATTTGAGGCAGCGTAGATGGCTTGAGTTACTGAAGGATTATGACATCACCATTCTTTATCATCCGGGCAAGGAAAATGTGGTCGCGGATGTCTTAAGAAGGAAGGCAGAGAGTATGGGTAGCTTGGCATTCATTTCAGCAGAGGAGAGGCCACTAGCTTTGGACATTCAGTCCTTGCCTAACAGACTTGTGAGGCTAGACATTTCAGAGCCCGGCCAAGTTCTTGCATGTGTTGCTGCTCAGTCTTCATTATTGGGGCAGAACAAGGCTCGACGGTTTGATGATCCGCATTTGGCAGTTCTCAATGAGACGGTACTACAGGTGGTGCCAAAAAGGTTTCTATTGGCGAGGATGGTGTTCTGCGACTTCAGGGTCGCCTATTCCTAATGTTGATGGCATGAGGGAGAGGATTCTAGAGGTGGCACACAGTTCACGATATTCTATTCATCCAGGTGCTACTAAGATGTATCGTGACTTGAGGCAGCATTATTGGTGGTGGTTGATGAAGAAAGACATAGTGGAGTATATAGCTAGATGCCTAAATTGCCAGCAGGTTAAGTATGAGCACAAGAGGTCAGGAGGCCTACTCCAACATATGACTATACCTGAGTGGAAGTGGGAGTGCATCACTATGGACTTCGTAGTTAGGTTGTCGCGAACTTTGCAGAAATTCGATGCTGTTTGGGTCATTATTGACAGGTTGACCAAGCCAGCACACTTCATTCCAGTTGTGACTATTTATACTTCAGAGAGGTTGGCCCAGATTTGCATTCGGGAGATAGTTTGGTTGCACGGTGTGCCTGTGTCCATCATATCAGATAGAGGTCCTCAGTTCACTCGCATTTCGGGAGAGTCATAAAGAGTCAGTTGGGCACCCGTGTAGAGCTCAGCACAGCATTTCACCCACATACCGACGGGCAGTCAGAACCGACAATTCAGATATTAGAGGACATGGTGAGAGCATGTGTGATTGTCTTTGGAGGACAATGGGATCAGTTCTTGCCTTTGACCGAGTTTGCTTACAACAACAGTTACCAGTCCAGCATCGAGATGGCTCCATTCGAGACCTTATATGGTCGGCGATGTCGTTCTCCCATCGGGTGGTTTGATCCTGGCGAGGCCAAGTTATATGGTACAGATTTGGTGAAAGATGCCTTGGAAAAGGTAAAGTTTATCCAGGAGCGACTTCGCACGGCACAGTCCAGACAGAAGAGTTACGCGGATCAGAAGGTGCGGGATGTGTCATTTATGGTCGGCGAGAAGGTGCTCTTGAAAGTCTCGCCGATGAAGAGTATTATGAGATTCGGGAATAAGGGCAAGTTGAGACCCAGGTTTATAGGCACATTTGAAGTGTTGAGGCGAGTTGGGGAGGTTGCTTATGAGCTTCCTTTACCTCCCAGCTTATCAGGAGTTCATCCGGCTTTTCACGTATCTATGCTCCGGAGGCACCACGCCGACTTATATCATGTGTTAGACTTCAGTACCATTCAGCTAGATGATAACTCTGGCTACGAGGAAGAGCCATTTGCTATTGTTGATAGACAGGATCGCCAGTTGAGGTCTAAGAAGGTATCCGCAGTGAAGGTCCAGTGGAGGGGCCAACCAGTCGAGAAGGTGACTTGGGAGTCCGAGGAGGACATGCGGAGTAGATATCCACATTTATTCAGCACTCCAGGTATGATTCTAAACCCGTTAGAGGATGAACATTTGTTTAAGAGGTGGAGAATGTAACGACCCGATCGGTCATTTTGCGTTCTAGAACCCCGTACCCCTAAATAAGACTTCACGTACTTGTTGTTACTGATTTGTGACTTGTGGGGATGGTTGGTTTGGAGATTTGGAGAGTTGGAGTGAAATCAGAACACTTGGTTCCGTAAGGTTGGCCAATAGGGCCAAGTTTAAATTTGGTCAATATTTTGAGTAAACGACCTCGGAATTGAGATTTGACGGTTCCAATAGGTTCATATGATGATTTCGGACTTGGGCGTATGCTCAGAGCGGGTTTCGGATGACCTGAGAGCGCTTCGGTGCCTAATAGTGAAAATTGGTTCTTAAAGGTTTTAGAAGTTCTTTAAATTTTAGTTGGAATGCGTTTTGGTGATACCGAGGTCTAAACGGAAATTCGAGACTGAGAATAGTTTTGTAATGTCATCTAAGACTTGCACGCAAATTTTGGTGTCATTCCGAGTAGTTTAAGTATATTTCGGCGATTAGAAGTGAAATGAAGAACTTGAAACTCTTAAGTTTGATTCATGGGTTTTGGGGTGGTGATTCTTAGTTTTAATGTTTTCTCGGGCATTTTGAGAGTTCGAGCGAGTCCGTCTTATGATTCAAACTTGTTAATATGTTTGGACGGGGACTCGGGGGGCCCGAATACCATTCGGACGTTGCGCGAGTCAAGTTCAAAGCTCAAAAGAGCTGCTGGTGCACCAGCTCCGCTGTGACCGCATCTGCGGTTGGGCAGCCACAGGTGCGAGCTCGCAGGTGCGGGTGAAGCATCGCATATGCGGCCCAAGGAGCGGAGCTTAGGTTCCGAAGGTGCGACTCCTCTTCCGTAGAAGCGGAACTGCAGGAGCGATCACCTGTCCGCAGGTGCGGCCCCAGCTGGCCCAGCCCATTTCCGTAGTGCGGTCAATGCACTGCAGGTGCGAAAGTCGCTGAAGGTAGTGGCCTTCATTTAATTCGGGACTTAGCCATTTTTGGCTCATTTCATTCCATTTTTGGGCGATTTTAGAGCTTTTTGAGGGGGGGGGGGGTTTCACCAAGCTTTTGGAGGTAAGTAATTCCTACTATATGTGAGTTAACTAGTTTTTACCCCACTTGAATAGTTTTGGATCGTTTGGCTCCGATTTGAGGGTTTGAGCGCATTCTTGAGTTTAGAAGTAAGCTTTGGGACAAGGTAAGTCTCCTTTCTAACCTTGTAAGAGGGAATTAATCCCAATAGGTGAATTAAATGAATATATGTACCTATCTATGGAGGGCCACGTATGTACGTGGTGAAGAGAGTCCGTACATAGCTACTATCATGCTAATTGTCCGGGTAGTTTAGGACCCGTATCATGCTATACTTGAATTGCTTGTGGCCTTACTTGTTACTATAATCACTTAAGTCATGATGGAAATCGGTAAAACAAATATAGACGGTTTTACTCACTTACTTAAGAATTTGTATGAAACGCTTGACTGTAAATGGGCATTGTGTGTTTTCTTGAAAATAAATTGTTATTTGTGGATAGGGCCGAGTGCCTCGGTAGTAAATAGATACAACTATGGTTCGCGCTATTCGACCCTCTGGCAGTGCACAACTAATATTATGTTGGACCGGGCCGTACGGCCTCGGCATAATTTGCGCATGTTATTTAGTTGGAGCTTCCCGTGATTTATACTGCTTTGATGCTTGAAATGTAAGTTGTTACATGATATGACTGAAATTGACATGTCGTTTATGAAAGAATATCTTACTTCTCCTTGTTCTTAAGTTGTCATTATTATTCATGCTATCCATGCTTAGCGTAACACTTAAATTATATTCTTATTAGCCCTAGTAAGTGTCAAGTCGACCCCTCGTCACTACTTCTTCGAGGTTAGACTGGATACTTACTGGGTACATATTGTTTATGTACTCATACTACGCTTCTGTACTTAATTGTACAGGATCTGAGATAGGTGCATCTAGTTATCCGCCAGGCACGCATATCTGATTTGGACTTAGACTTACGGTGAGCTGTCTCCTCCCTAGCCGTTCGGTAGCATATCGGAGTTCCTCTTTTGCTTGTATTTGTATACTTATTCAAACAGTAGGGTAGTCTCTTTTTTGTATATTCTACTAGTTTCCCACACACACTTGTGACTCTAGATCCTTGGCACTTATTAGTAGACTTGATTTTTGGTTGTAATGCTATAATTATGATCTCCTTTAGTCATTTCCGTCTCAGTTGCCTTATAAATTCGTTATTTATCAAATATTTTAAATTTAAGTTAAGTAAATGTTGGGATTATCTAATAAAATAAATGAGAACTCACTAGTTGATCAGTGTTAGCTTGCCTAACAACGGTGTTTGACTCCATCACGGCCTACAATGGAATTTGGGTCATGATATAACCTATGTTAATTACATCGTTGCGATTCATAGTTATATTGACCGTTTATATAATAGCTAATATATAATTTCATTCATTAATGTCATACATGTCACGACCCAATTTCACATTAGGTTGTGATGGCGCCCAACTCCGTTGTTAGGCAAGCCAACACTGATTAAACTAGTCGTTTCCATACCTGCATGAGGCTAAGCTCTGCCTCCAATTTACATTCTTTTGTCGAGACTAAGCGTTGTCTCTCCAACATTATCTACTTTTCTCTTCTTTCGGGCTAAGCTCTGCGCTTCACAAGACTCGACCTTGTCTTGTTGACATCATATTATTGCATCTCATGGGATGTAATATCGCCAACCTATCCAAAGGCGCATAGTCTAAAGGCATCATCCTTATAGTCGGAAGACACCATGTCATGGCCAGAGGATCTCTCTCGACTTGCATATCATTATTCAAAGGCGTCATAGTTCAGAGGCACCATCCTCATGGCCCGAGAACATCATTTCATGGCCTGCAAATCTCTCACTGAACAATTCATGGCCCAGGATATCATGGTCTAAGGATGTCATCCCTAACCGTCCGAACACGACTTTCATAGTCCAAAAGGAACCTGGATCATGTTTAAATTTCCGCACAAATATATTCTCGTAGTATCTCTACTTGCAGGTGGCCCGGTAATCAACTGCATTCCCGCTCCGGTTCCTTCAGTTATCTCAAAACCTGGCCTCTCACCATAACCCATCCTTCACTTATCCCGAAACATTGTGTCCGTTCTTATGATGACTTCATCGATATATTTCGCCGATTGATCCAGAACTACACATGGCCTGATTCCTGTAAAACTAGGGATATGTAGGCAGCTCAGAAGCCAGAGTGCCGCCTAAATCTCAAACCGTTTCGCTCGGTCAAAATTGGCCACAATATATTTACCCGACAACTCTTTCATCCTTTCCGGATAAAGAAGGGCAGTCGTTGATACCCGATTTTTACCAAAATAATTTTTTAATTGCATATATGTCTTCAAAATCATGCATTAGCACCAATTGGTATTTTTTCACAATTCTTAAATTTTTATTAATTGGCTCAGTATTTTATTTTCTTATAAATAATCATAATATTTCATCACAAATGATTTCAAAAACCTGTCTTGATTTAATATTACTATTATGGTCCTATTGAGTCCAAATCATTCCATGAATAGCCAAATTGGCACCTTTTTGGCTATAATTGCAATAACTTTGCAACTATAACCCATGCATATAATTTTCATGTTATTTTTACCGAAAATTAGTCCATTGCATTTTTAAATACTGAACAATTACTTTTAAAAACATTTTCATGCATAAAATCACTTTTGTAATTAGTTAATCATTTCACAAATCAATTTTTATTCAATTACTTTGGGTATTTAACAAGCAACCTTTTTATTTCAATTTTAGCCTAAAACTAACCAGACCACTTCCTTATAAAACCAGCCCAATACCTTATAAAAGTTAGCCCAATAAACCCAAGTCCAATACCCCACCTACCCGACCCAATTCTTGTTTAATCCTGGTCGTTGATCATTTTTTATCAACGACCCAGATCCTTCTTACCACAATTAAACCTAAAACGACCCCCCCCCCCCCAAACCTATCATTCTCTGCTCTCACCCGCCGTCACCCCTTCCCTTTCTCTCTCAGATGCTCTCTAATCCTAACCCTAACTCTCCCTCGCCGTTACTCACCTACTGCCTTCCTATGGTGGTTCTTCACCAACCCAGGCTTCTAATGGCCTCCCCTATGCTGGGTACCTCCATCTCTAAGGTCCTTGAGAAGATTCTCAAGGGACCAGGGCTAGTCTGCTTACGCTTTTGGGTTTTTCTTACCTACTTCAGGTCGCCATGTCTCGATTTTGAGTAAGATCTTTCTATTTTTTGCCTAAATCTATGGATTTTGTAAGTGTATGTCTTCATCTCTGTATTACTTCTGAAAAACCCTAACTTTGTCTTTTGATCTTCTCATATCTGTACAGATCTGAGGAGAATCTGACCTATTTCATATGTTCTTTATGAAAAAGTTTCTGGTTTCCTAAGTGATTTTCTATTTTCCTAAAGCTAGGGTTTACTGATAATCATTTTCTCCAAAGATTTTCTTATTTTGAACGTTTAATCTTCTATTCTTATGAGTTTTGACCGATTTATGTTGAGTTTACCTCAACCCTGATTAGTTTAGGTTAAAACCCCAATTTTTGACATTTTTGCTCTGATTTTGAAGTCTGTCCGTGTTACTTGCTACATTATTTTGTTCTATCCTTTGTTTCTCATCATCTCTCCTTAGTCTAATTTAAACGTCTTGTGATTTTTAACCTTGTATGTCTCTATTAGGGTTTCTGATTCGATTTCTCGACTGATTCTGTGTGTTTATACTTAGCCTATTTGTTTATTTTTCTCTCCCCTTAAATAAGTATTATTTTGAAATTCTGATTTGCTCTATTAAAACCTATGTGCTGATTCTTGATTATTCCTTCATTTGCGACCTTACTTAGTTTTCTTACCTTATTTATCCGTGATATTTACTGATGCTTCACTAATTGTTTTCTTAATTGAACTCCTGTCTACTTGCCCCTAATTGCTCACTTGATTTTCTTTCCTTGTGTGTCCTGCCCATTTACCGTTGGGTAATTACCCTTAATTAAGGGAAGACTATGCTGATTTTTTGGCATAACTGATTATGTGGCTCCCTTAATTTTTGAAGGCTGATTTCTTTACCTTATTTTTCTCTACTATTAACTACTATATATATTTCCTCTATTCTCACTTCTAGACACGAACACTAGTTCAAAGAAACTCTCTTACACTTAAAAGGCTCTCTTTGTTCTTCTCTGTTACTTGCAACTTTCACTGCTCTAGCCGGCTGTAAGACAAGGCTAGTTATTATACAACTTCTGCTCTATACTCTGTGCTTTCCCTCCTTAACTGGTATGTCTTGATTCAATTTCAAAGTCCAAACTCTATATGTTCTATTGATGCTTTAGTTCATTGATTTTCAGTCTTGTTCCTACTTAGTATCTTGTTGTTCAATATGTAACTAGCATGTCTAAATTACATTGTTTAATTACTGTTTCACTAGCATGTCTGAATTTGGTTCTGTTAAACCTGTGATTAGTATGTCTAATTCTGCCTACTGCTTTATACAGCATGTTTCAATCTGCTTGTTAAGTATGTCAGCGTGTTTGAATTAGGAATGCTTATGATTGTTTGCCTAATCTGTTTACTTAGCTTCTGGTTTAATCTGCTTTGCTAAGGTGCCTAGTATCCCAAAGTAACTCCTGCTATATGCTTAACTGGTCCGGTATGTTTTCCACATGGTTATTCTGTGATCGTTGCTCTGTGTCCCTACCCCTTTATAACTAACTTAGTAATTCTATTAAAATTCTTGAAAATTTCTGTCCATCCTGTCGTTTATGTGCTCCACCATACACCGATGTGTAGTGTCCCTGATCCCCTCAATCCCTGTTTGGAACATGTTTGCTAAGTATTCCCAATTGATTTGTATTCTGATTTCAAAAGTGTTTCAATACTTTTACTTAAATTGTTTTACCACTAAACTATCTCTTATTTTCAAACCTTTTCACTCCTAGAGTCCTCTTCATACTGTTTTACCAAAAACCTTTTTTTCAAAACTATGTCAAGCACTCTCAGTTTACTCTTAAGTGAATAGGTTCTGCCCCTCCAGTGTGTGTACTTCCTTGGGATCCCTTTGAGATTCCTTTGAACTCTGGCACACTGGAGCTGGCATTCCACACTGAACATATTTAGTCCCTATTGTGAAAAGTCTGGGTGTGAGCACTTCCCGGGATCCTTGAGGTCCTTAGGGAACTCTGACATACCTGGACACAAACTTGGCTATGAAATCCTTGGCATTTGAGACTATGAAGGCCTGGTACTCCCAGGCTTGCTTTGGGCCTGCTTTAGGCTCCCTATAGCTTAATTTATGTTTTATTTATGTAATTTATTCAATCATTGGTCTGTAATAATTATTTGTAAACAGATATTGGGGTGATTAGTGAAAAGGGGAGGGTAGTTGTATGATACTGTGGGTAAAGCCGGGTAGAAATCATGTCTATTGGCTTTACATTCTGCAAATCTGCATTAGAAATCATGTTCTAGGGTTGACGTGTTTATTTTCATTCAAACCATGTTAAAATTGTACATTAGATATCATGTTCTTAGGGTCTTCACGTTTATTGCTTCAGCATACTACATATCACTATTGCATGCTTTAATTCTGCATAAGTACTTTCACTTAGAGATCCTGATACTAGGTTAATAATCATGCCTTAATAAAACTAGTCATCCTCTGTATGCATTAGATACCATGTTTTTAGGGAACTCTATTCGAATCATGTTTATTCTGCCTAAATAAATAACTGTCCATGAAAAGGTTTAAAAAACAGCCTCACGTATAGGTATTATGTAT
The DNA here is from genome assembly GCA_005239525.1 of Nicotiana knightiana. NCBI lineage: Eukaryota > Viridiplantae > Streptophyta > Magnoliopsida > Solanales > Solanaceae > Nicotiana > Nicotiana knightiana. The sequence continues at coordinate 80,166 of ML377812.1, read as the reverse complement.
CTACATACAAATGGGGTATAATATGTATCACCTAGGTCAGCATGCTCACAGGTTGAATAATCTCAAACTGTTAAACAATTCATGTAACTTGGATTGCATATAGTCCCATGCCTAGGCAAGCCTTAGGTAATTAATTCCCTTGTAAAAAAATGAGAAATTGTTTTATGATAGTTTATAAACTGCTTAAGTCTCACATGTTGTGAAATCAGTAGGCAAACTAATTAGGACCTTGCCACTTAGTTCTAAAATAGTGTTGCATGTTCTGCGTATTAACGCTCACCTAGATATCCTGTCTTGGGGATTTCTCTAAAGAATGTATCTGAACTTTGTGTTTGAGACGTGCTGCTTATTTGCTATATACATGTGGAGGTAAACATGAACCTTCTAACTTCTTTCCCTTTATTTGACAAGTCCTACATATTATTTGTTTGTCGCCTAGATTTTTGCCCCTTTTAAAACACCTTAGGATTGTCTAGAACTGCCCAAATTTAGTGGCCCTAAACTCCTCCGGGACCACAAGGAATGAACGGGTAACAGCACGCCTAGAGTTCGTTAATCAACTCGCTTATATTTACCTCTAAGGGGTGGGATAATGGGTAGAAAAGGATAAGATGACCTGTGCGCTAATGCAACATGTAGCCCCTCATTGAGGAGTGATTACCAGGCATTGCATGGATATGATCCTGTAGGATAAATAACTTAGGACCCCGTTCACCCATTTACATATGTGTGCTTAGACTGCTAATCTGTTAAAACCTTTACTTGTTTACATATGTGTGCTTAGACTGCTTATCTGCACTTGATTGATTCACAAAGTAAGTTTGGCTGGGACCCACAGTTGTGGACATCGAGGGGTGCCTAACACCCTCCCCTTTAAGTAACTTCAAGCCCTTACCCAGTATCTGGTTATACAATTAGTGTTATAAATGACCCATAATAGATGCCCTAACGCACCTTAATTCATTAGATGGCGACTCTTCGAATTCCTTACATCCATTTTCCCAAAAGGAAATGAGTTGTCCCAATAATGTCAAAAACCATGACTAATCCGAAAGGAGAGGGAAAAAGGGGGCGCGACAATCTCCCAGAAAATGGATTATATAATTTATAAAAGAGACTTTCCTTTCTATTATTACGCACAAAATTTCGCCAAGCACGTTCGGCCCGATCCAACATAAATGTAAATTGTGCACTGCAGATGGTCGAACGACACGAACCATAGATGCATATATTAATCTGTCGAGGCGAACGGACCGCTTCCATGAGAGTAGTGAAAAGAATTACCCCGCTCGCGGAATATACTTGCGATGCGATCAAATATAAATTTATCAATAAACCATAACTCTTACTTGATTCTTTTCAAAATAAAGAAAATTCAACTTGAAGCTTTTGACTCTTAAAAATCCTCAACTTAGTTCCATTTGACACAATTAACAAACATAGTCAAATAACAGTGTTCACAAAGCATGGTGTAAACCTAAAACTACCCGGACATAAACAAGAATAGTAGCTACGTACGGACTCCCATCATTTCGTGCGTACATAGCCCCCGCAAATCACAACACATAATAATCAAGTTCACCTATGGGGTAAATTCCCTCTTACAAGGTTAGAAAATAGACTTACCTCGTCTCAACGCGTGCTTCCCAATTCAAGAATGTGCTCAAACCTCCAAACTTGATACCAAAAGACTCGAAACTAGTCAAACATTACATAAATTAATCAATCTATGCTCAAAAGTTCATATCCTCACTATTAAAGTGACTACCCAACCCAAAATGCTAGATTCCTAAGATTGGCCCCGAGCCCACATCCCGGATTCCGAAAATTTTCGAAAAAAGTTGTTATCCATAACCTTAGGGACATAACTATGTGATTTTCACTAAGTTTCATGATCATTTTTGTGGTAAAATCTCATTTTTATTAAACCCTAGGTTTTTCATCTAAACCCATGATTTTTACCAATTTTCATGTGGAAATCTACCCATAATCTATGTATTAAACTCATATTTAGTAGAAATCCCCTCCTTAGAAGCTCTCAAATCGCCCAAGAATGGAAGGAAATGTGATAAAAATGGCCCTAGACCGTAATAAATGAGGCTCACTGCCTCCAGCGGTTTCCACACATGCGGTCATAGGGCCGCACCTGCGCCCTCGCTTCTGCGGACAAGGGTCTGCTTCTGCGAAAATCACTAGGCCAGCGGTCGATTCTATAGAAGGGTTCCCTCTTCTGCGATCCCGCTTCTGCGGAGGATGGGCCGCATCTGTGGAACTTGGGCTGCCCTCCCTTGGCCGCATTTTTGAGGCTTGGCTCGCACCTGCGGCTGGCCAAGCGCAGGTGCGGTTTTGACAAATCTGGTGCATCAGCTGCTGCTCCAAATTCTCAACTTAGTTCGGGCCTCGTCCGATTGACACTCGGGTCCCCGGGGCCCCGCCCGAACATAAAAACAAGTTTGGAATCATAAAACGGACTCGCTCAAACTCTTGGAACGCCAGAAACCACATTAATACTAAGAATCGCACCCAAAACCCATTGATTCATACTTATGAACTTCAAGTTCTTCTATTCACTCGAAATGCGCCGAAACATACTTAGACTACTCGGATTGGTACCAAATTTTGCGTGTAAGTCTAAAATGACATTAAGGAACTATTTCCATCCTCGCAATTTTGTTTGGACCTTGATCAGCAAAATCCGCTCCAAACCAAATTTAAAGAACTTCTAAAACCTTCAAGAACCAACTTTCACTATTAGGCGCCAAAACACTCCCAGTTCATCCAATACCCGATCCGAGCATACACCCAAGTATGAAATCATCATACAAACCTATTGGAACCGTCAAATACCGATTCCGAGGTCGTTTACTCAAAATGTTGACCAAAGTCAAACTTGGCCTTTTAAGCCAACCTTAAGGAACCAAGTGTTCCGATTTCAACCCGAACCTTTCCAACTCTCGAACTAACCATCCCCGCAAGTCATAAAGCAGTAAAAGCACATACGGGGAGTCTTATTTAGGGGAACAGGGTTCTAAAAAGTAAAACGACCGGTCGGGTCATTACCTTCTCCGCCTCTAAAACAAACGTTCGTCCTCGAACGAGTCTAGAATCATACCTGGTGTGCTGAACAAGTTAGGATATCTTCTCCGCATGTGCTCCTTGGACTCCAAAGTCGCCTCCTCGACTGGTTGGACCCTCCACTGGACCTTCACCATGCAAATCCTCTTGGACCTCAACTGGCGATCTTGCCTAACATCAATAGCAACTGGCTCATCCTCGTAACCCGAGCTCTCATCTAACTGAATAGTGTTAAAGTCTAACACATGTGACAAGTCAGGATGATACCTCTGTAGCATCAACACGTGGAAAATCGGATGAACTCCCGATAGACTGGAAGGCAAAGCAAGCTCATAAGCAACCTACCTAACTCGCCTCAACTCCCGAAATGGGCCTATAAACCTGGGGCTCAACTTGCCTTTTTTCCCAAACCTCATGATCCCCTTCATCGGCGAGAATTTCAAGAGAACCTTCTCACCCACCATGAATGATAAGTCACGCGCCTTCCGATCCGTATAACTCTTCTATCTGGACAGTGCTGTGCAGAGTCGCTCCTGAATCAACTTTACCTTTTCCAAGGCATCCTTCACCAAATCAGCACCATATAACTTAGCCTCGTTGGGCTCAAACCACCCGATGGGAGAATTACATTGCCGACCATATAAAGCCTCAAATGAGCTATCTCTATGCTGGACTGATAATTGTTGTTGTAAGCAAACTCGGCCAAAGGCAAGAGCTGATCCCACTGTCTCCCAAAGTCAATCACACATGCTCTGAGCATGTCCTCCAAGATCTGAACTATCCGCTCCCACTTCCCGTCAGTCTGAGGATGAAATGATATGCTGAGCTCTACACGGGTCCCCAACTCACTCTGAACGGATCTCCAGAAATACGAAGTGAACTGAGGTCCTCTATCTGATATGATGGAAACAGGCACACCGTGCAACTAGACTATCTCCCGAATATAAATCTGGGCTATGAAGTATAAGTAATCGCAACTGGAATGAAGTGTGCTGGCTTGGTCAACCTGTCAATAATGATCCAAACTGCATCAAACTTCCGCTAAGTTCGCGACAACCTAACTACGAAGTCCATAGTGATGCATTCCCACTTCCACTCAGGTATAGTCATCTGCTGGGGTAGGCCTCCAGGTCTCTGGTGCTCATACTTAACTTGCTGGAAATTTAGGCATCTAGCTACATACTCAACTATGTCTTTCTTCATCCGCCGCCACCAATAATGCTGCCTCAAGTCACAATACATCTTCGTAGCACTTGGATGAATGGAGTATCGAGAACTATGCGCCTCCTCTAGGATCCTCTCCCTCAGGCCATAGACATTAGGAACACATAAATGACCCTAGAGTCGCAGGACTCCATCCTCGCCAATAGAAACCTCCTTGGCACCACCCTGTAGTACCGTTTCTCTGAGAACTTCCATGTGCGGATCATCAAACTGTCGATTCTTGATCTGCCCCAATAATGAAGACTGGGAAACCGCACATGCAAGAACTTGGTTGGGCTCTGAAATATCCAACCTCACAATTATGTTAGCCAAGGACTGAATGTCCAAAGCTAGTGGCCTCTCCTCTGCTAAAATGAATGCCAAGCTACCCATACTCTCTGTCTTCCTGCTCAAGGCATCCGCAACTACATTTGCCTTGCCCGAATGATAAATAATAGTGATGTCATAGTTCTTCAGTATCTCAAGCCATTTGCGTTGCCTCAAATTGAGATCCCTTTGCTTGAACAAGTGTTGCAGACTGCGGTGATTAGTGTAGAACCCACAAGACACCCCATATAAATAATTCCTCCAAATATTAAGAGAATGAAAAATCGCGACCAACTCCAAATCATGCACAGGATAATTCTTCTCATGAGGCTTCAGCTTACGTGAAGCATATGCAATAACTCGCCCCTCCTGCATCAATACACAACCCAATCCAACGCGTGAAGCGTCACAATACACCATATACACCCCTTGAATCGGAAGGTAACACAAGGACTGGTGATGTGGTCAAAAGCTGTCTTGAGCTTCTGAAAGCTCGCCTCACAATCTTCGGACCAACGGAACGGAGCACCCTTCTAGGTCAATCTAGTCAAAGGTGCTGCAATGGATGAAATCCCTCCACACACCGGCGATAATAACTTGCTAACCCTAGAAAACTCCTGATCTCAGTCGCCGAAGTGGGATGAGTCCAACTCTGAACTGCCTCAATCTTCTTGGGATCCACCTTAATACCCTGGCCTGATACAACATGCCCCAAGAATGCCATAAAATCTAACAAAACTCACATTTGGAGAACTTAGCATACAATTTCTTTTCTCCCAGGCTATGTGAGTAGATCAAGATGTCGTCAATGAAGACAATAACAAAGGAATCAATATAAGTCCTGAACCCCCTGTTCATCACATCCATAAATGTTGTTGGGGAATCGGTCAAGCCGGAGGACATCACTAGAAACTCATAATGGTCATATCTAGTATGGAACGTAGTCTTTGGAACATCCGAGTCCCAAATCTTCAACTGATGGTAAGTCGATCTCAAGTCAATCTTAGAAAACACCATAGCACCCCGCAATTGGTCAAACAAATCATCAATACACGGCAACGATTTCTTGTTCTTAATGGTGACTTTGTTTAACTAGCGGTAATCAATGCACATCCACATAGTCCCATCTTTCTTCTTCACAAATAGTACTAGTGCACCCAAGGTGATACATTCGGTCTGACAAACCCCTTTGCTAGTAACTCCTCAAGTTGTTCCTTCAACGCTTTCATCTTTTTCGAAGCCATATGATATAGTGGGATAGATATAGGTTGTGTACCTGGAGCCAAGCCAATACATAAATAAATATCACGATCTAGTGGCATGCCTGGAAGGTCAAAAGGAAACACATCAGCGAACTCTTAGACTACTGGCACTGAATCAATCGTCAGTGACTCTACGATGGTATCTCAAAATAGGCTAGATAATCCAAACAACCCTTCTCAACCATATGTCGAGCCTTCAGAAAAGAGACAACCCGACTAGATCTACTGACAGACGAACCCTTCCACTTTTATCTAGGCAACTCTGGCATAGCTAAAGTAACAGTCTTGGCATGGTAATCAAGGATGGCGTGAAATGGGGATAACCAGTCCATGCCCAGGATGACCTCAAAGTCGATCATATCAAGTAATAGAAGGTCTTCTCTAGTCTCGAAACCACAAAATATGACCACACAAGACAGATAGATCCGATCATAAATCGAAGAATCGCCTACATGAGTGGACACATAAACAGGAGTACCTAAGGACTCGCGAGGAATATCCAGGAAATGAGCAAACAGAGATGATACATATCAATAGGTATATCCTAGATCAAATAACACCGATGCATCCCTACTACAAACAGAAATAATACCTGTAATCACGACATCTAAGGCAATTGTATCTGGTCTAGCCGGAAAAGCATAGAATCTAGCCGGAGCGCCAGTTGGCTTGCCTTCACCTAACTAAACAATAGTTGGTTGACCTCCCCCTGCATGGCCTCCACCTCTAGGACGGCTCCTCTCGCTTGTCCCCCACCTCTGGGAGGTCGGACGGCTGGTGCTGCAATCATGGGCTGATGACCCTGCTGTAGTCCTTGCCCCAAAGTGTAGGACAAAATCTCTTCATATGACCCGCATCTCCGCACTCGTAACAATCTCTTGGTACCATAGATTGTTGCCCCGAAGTCTGACCCTGATGGTTTGAATACCCACTAGAAGAACCCTGGACGGCTGGTGGGCGATATGAACTCTCTGGCATCGCATTGAAATAGGGTTGCGTTGGAGCACCCCGAGGAGGTGGTGGTGCTGGATATGTGGGCCTGCTAGGCTGACCCCTCCCAAAATGACCTCTGCCCCTGGCCGGGGAACCTCTAAACTTTCCAGAGAAAAGGGTCCTTTTGTCTGGCTGCATCTGATCTCTACCCCTCAGACAGTAGCCCTTAATCCTCTGAGCAATTTCCACTTCTAGCTGATAACCAGCACCCATCTCAACCTCCTGGACCATACTAGCTCGAATAGTGGGGTGCAACCCCGCAACAAATATCCGCACTCTTTCTGCATCAGTAGGAAGTATCATAAGTGCATGTCGAGACAGCTCAAAGAATCTTGCCTCATAATCGGTCACTGACATCTGACCCTGCTTGAGCTGCTTGAATTGACCTCGCAACTCTTCCCTCTAAGAGGGTGGAATATACCTGTCCAAGAAAGGTTGTGTGAACTGGTCCCAAGTCATGGGAAGAGAACCCGTTGGCCTATCAAGAAGGTAAGACTGCCACCATCTACGAGCTCTGCCCTCCCGCTGAAAAGTAGTGAAATCTACCCCACGGACTCTAATATCCTTATGTTGTGCAATCTGTCCCTACACCGATCAATGAAGTCCTAGGGATCCTCATGCCGCTCCCCCGAAGATAGGAGGGTGTATCCTAGTCCATCTGTCCAATAGCTTCTGTGGATCACCGTCCGTAGCTGGTTTAGGCTCAGGTATAACCACTGCAACTGGCTGGGCCCTGCCCACGGGTAGTGTATCTAGGGTCTGATATACGGCAGCTGCATGCCCAGGTTCCTGAGCAGTAGGGGTCTGCGCTCCTTCTCCTACCTAAGATGTGGCTGGATCTGTTGGAAATAAACCAGCATGGGTTTGAATCCATGAACTGCAGCACACGGCCCATGACCTTCTGAAAGCCCGGTGCTGACGTGAAGTCTACCGGAGCTAGCTTTGTTGCGGGCACCTTGCCCTGCTCCTCAGCAATGGGATCCTCTACTGGATCTGTTGGTGGTGCAGCTAGGGAAACTCTAGGACGTCCTCATCCCTTACCTCGGGCCGGCGCCCTCCCCCGGCCTCTGTCTCAGCCTCTAGCAAGAGGGGGAGCAGCTCCTCTCGAGTCAAGGATGTCTGATGCACGCGTTCTCACCATCTGTGAGAGAATAAAAGGAAGAAACTTAGTATAACATCAACTACACTATAGTAAATGAATAAAGAGTAGTTTCCTAACATCCTATAGCCTCTTGAAGATAAGTACGAACGTCTCTACACCGATACGCAAGACTCTATTAGACCTGCCCATAACTTGTGAGACCTACGTGAACCAACCTGGCTATGATAGCTTCTTGTCACGACCCAATTCCACATTAGGCCGTGATGGCGCCCAATACCATTGTTAGGCAAGCCAACAATGATTAAACTAGTGGTTTACCGCTTAAATAGTTTACTATATGGGTAACACTTTCTCATTTGTTAAAAATATTTAGAAATATGCCAATGGAACGTAATTAAACGGAAGCAAATAAGTACAAATTGTAATCATGTAAACAAATCCAAAATCATAAGTCTACTAGTGTGTATGCCAAGACCTAGTGTCACAAGTATATGGGAAATCTTATAAAATATACAAAAGAATACTAGCCTACCATCTGAAAGGAAATAGACAGAAAAATATAACATAAAGAAGACTCCAGATTTTGTAGGACGGCTCAGAAGGCAGCTCACCATGAAGTCTCGGGGTGGGGATCAAATCTGCGCACCAGACTGGAAAAATGATGCACCTGCCTCAGATCCTGTACAATAAAGTACATAAGTGTAGCGTGAGTACATAAATAATATATATCCAGTAAGTATCTAGTCTAACCTCGAAGAAGTAGTGAAGAGGAGTCGACTCTCACACTTACTAAGAGCCAACAATATGATAATATGAAATTCTAGTTAAACATGATATGTAAATAGAATAATAAAAGCTAGAACAAGAAATAACTGAACAATTATTCACCATATTTAAGATCCCAAATCACTTCCCTCATTTAAACAAATGATCTCCTAGACAATGGATTTATACAATTTATAAAAGGGACTTTCCGTTATATTATTACGCACAAAATTTCGCCAAGCACGTTCAGCCCGATCCAACATAAATGTAAATTGTGCACTGTCGATGGTCGAACGACACAAACCATAGATGCATCTATTCATCTGCCGAGGCGAACGGAACACTTCCATGAGAGTAGTGGACAGAATTACCTCGCTCACGGAATATACTTGCGACGCGGTCAAATAAAAATTTATCAATAAATCATAACTCTTTCTTGATTCTTTTCAAAATAAAGACAATTCAACTTGAAGCTTTTAACTCTTAAAAATCCTCAACTTAGTTCCATTTGATACAATTAACAAACATAGTCAAATAACGGTGTTCACAAAGCATGGTGTAAACCTAAAACTACACGGATATAAACAGGAATAGTAGCTACATACGGACTCCCGTCACTTCGTACGTACGTAGCCCCCGCAAATAACAACACATACTAATCAAGTTCACCTATGGGGTAAATTTCCTCTTACAAGGTTAAAAAGAGACTTACCTCGTCTCAATGCCTACTTTCCAATTCAAGAATGCGCTCAAACCTCCAAATTTGATGCCAAAAGACTTGAAACTAGTCAAACATTACATAAATTAATCAATCTATGCTCAAAAGTTCATATCCTCACTATTAAAGTGATTACCCAACCCAAAATGCAAGATTTCTAAAATTCGCCCCCGGGCCCATAAGCTGGATTCCGGAATTTTCTAAGAAAGTTGTTACCCATAACCTTAGGGACATAACTATGTGATTTTCACTAAGTTTCATGATCATTTTCGTGGTAAAATCTCATTTTTATTAAACCCTAGGTTTTTCATCTAAGCCCATGATATTTACGAATTTTCATGTTGAAATCTACCCATAATCTATGTATTAAACTCATATTTAGTAGAAATTACTTACCTTACAAAGCTAGGTCAAAATCCCCTCCTTATAAGCTCTCAAATCGGCCAAGAGTGGAAGGAAATGTGAGAAAAATGGCCCTAGCCCGTAATAGATGAGGCTCACTGCCTCTAGCGGTTTCCGCACCTGCGGCCATAGAGCCGCACATGCGCCCTCGCTTCTGCGGACAAGGGTCCGCTTCTTCAAAAATCATTGGGCCGGCTGGGGTCGCTTCTGCAGACGGGTTCCCGCTTCTGCAGAGGATGGGCCGCATCAACGGAACTTGGGTTGTCCTCCCTTGGCCGCATCTGCGAGGCTTGGCTCGCCCTGCAGCTGGCCAAGCGCAGGTGTGGTTTTGATAGATCCGGTGCATCAGCTGCTGCTCTAAATTCTCAACTTAGCCTGGGCCTCGTCCGATTAACACTCTGGGCTCCCAAGGCCCCGCCCAAACATACCAACAAGTGTGAAATCATAAAACGGACTCGCTCGAACTCTCGGAACGCCAAAAACCACATTAAAACTATGAATCGCACCCCAAAACCCATTGATTAATATTTATGAACTTCAAGTTCTTCTATTCACTCGAAATGCGCCAAAACGTACTTAGACTACTCGGATTGAAACAAAATTTTGCGTGTAAGTCAAAAATGACATTACGGAACTATTCCCGATCTCGAAATTCTGTTTGGACCTCGGTATCACTAAAACTTGCTCCAAATCAAATTTAAATAACTTCTAAAACCTTCAAGAACCAACTTTCACTATTAGGCGCCAAAACGCTTCTGGTTCATCCAAAACCCGATCCGAGCATACGCCCAAGTCTGAAATCATCATAAGAACCTATTGGAATCGTCAAATCCTGATTCCGAGTCGTTTAATCAAAATATTGACCGAAGTCAAACTTGGCCTTTTAAGCCAACCTTAAGGAACCAAGTGTATCGATTTCAACCCAAACCCTTTCAACTCTCGAAATAACCATCCCCGCAAGTCATAAAGCAGTAAAAGCACATACAGGGAGTCTTATTTAGGGGAACGGGTTCTAAATTTAATAGTAGTGAAAACTAAATCATACAGGGAGTCATAAAGCAGTGAAAACTAAATCATGATTGACTCCTATTTTTATAATAAATAGCTTTTGAAAGCTTTCAAAAATTAAGATTTTTAATTTAATAGCTATTCACTAACCATGTGATCCGTTTTCTTCCATTCTATTTTTTTTTTAAAACTAAAAACATTATATAGAGAAACAAAATAATAATAGGACCGTCATTACAATATTGTATATAATGTGTTTGAAAAATAAGAAAATATTTTTTTATGATTAATATCTTAATTGAGAGTGATTATTTTAAGTCTGAACGCATAAGATGATTTTTTTTGAAAAATGAGGTCCAATTCAAAAAATAAAAGGATATGACTTATTTGAATTTGAGATGAGATTTTTTTTTTCTTAAAAAATGTAATAAGAAAAATCATATTTTGAATATGAACAATAGAGTCAAAGTTTCTTTTAAAATAAATTTTAGTTTTTATTTGTATAAAATGAATATGGTATAACAAAAACATTAAATTAAACAAACTGATGTTTCTTTTACTATCAAGTTTCTTGGTTTGAATTCATGTTTAGTTTAAGGATAAAAAAATAAAAGATGTGTTTTGCTGTTGATGTGTAGATCGTATATTTTTATTAAATCAAGTATATAATTAATTTTTATTAAATAAACAGTATAATGTGTTATACACATAAAATACACAAAGTATATAAAGACTTTTCATCTTCATATGTATGGAAACATGTATCAATTTTAGTTGCTCAATGTATTTTGAGAATAGAGATAGGTTACTGTATTTACTAATGTGTTTTGGAGGGAAATTATTTGGGAGAAAGATTGCAAAACTGAATAAGGTTTGATAGTCTTTTTACGAGTGTGGCCACATTTGGGCCAAATTAATGTGGTCGTTTAGCAGCTCTCATAATATTTTACCTTCTTGCTTATTTATATTGTTATTACTGTCTCCGGAAGCTTTACTCTCGGAATTAAGATTTCTACCGTCTTATCTCGATTTCAACGCTAAGTGTTATTTTTTTGTCTAATTTGTTTATTATTTTAGGATCAAATCGATTTACTTGTCTATAAACCATGTATAAATTTAATTGTATCGTTTTACGGATAAATAATTCTCTAGTAGACTCTCAGTAGTGAGGCTATCTTGCTTTCCCAACCTGTTGTTTCTAAAGACGGCCCTCTCTCGGCTGGATCTTGGTCCATCTTGCTACGAGGATCCCGTATCCAGCAACCCAACCTATACAAAGGGCATCAAAACCTCTTGACTAGGTTGGAGCTATAAAGCTTACCTTATATTATTAAAAAGGAAAAGTGCATATTCAGCTGGTTACTTGGAAGATCATTACATCAAAGAGTCTTTAAATTATAATCCATGAAAGCGACAGGAACGCGCTCGAATAGTCGAATTCATCCTTTACTAGCTTCAAAGTCAAAAGGGCGGCCAAATTGTGTTAATACGTAACGTCTTTATCAATCGAGGGATTTATGAAAATGGTGGATAAGCTAATTAGCAAGCTTACAATGTGTAGCCATTTATCAGAGCCTTTATCATTGAATATAATGTAATAGTTTCGTATTGTTCACATTGTTAAGTTACGTGTCTTTATGTGTTTTGATAATCTAACAAACTTCTTAATAAGAATCAGATTGAGAACTTGTTACACATCATCAAAGTGCTCAAGAACAACAAGTTTCAAGTCTGGCACAAGTCCCAATAACTTGAGTCAAAGAAACGGGAGAGGGAACAAATGTCCATCAGTTCCTATTATGCAGTACAAGTCAACTCGCTACAGTTGCAAAGTCGCTGCATTATTTTCTGCACACGCAACAGCGCAACAACCACTTCATAGAGCATGCCTTGTACCGGATAATTGCATACATCATCCCATTGACCTCACTTGTATATTACCAATATGAGGCAAGGGAAATGAACACTTGCACAACCCTAAATCATCAATTCTCTCTCAAGTGCGTTGCCGACTTTCAAGTCAGGGAAGAACGAAGCAATAACAGAACCAAGGACCAGATCTCAGCATCATTTTATCATACGTCCTTAGTATTATTGTATCTTTGTCAGTGTTATCTATTCGTAACTCCTACACCTAGCTTACTTAGAAGTATTTCTGTAGCAGATTTTTTGTAAAATCATAAACCATGTGTTTGTGTTTTGGCTAGAGATAGTCAAAGTATGTGCATTCTAATAGAGTTATTACAAAGAGGCTTGTAATAGAGTTATTACAAGTAGGTGAGGGATTAAGAGATTAATGCCTAGATTACAATAGGTTGTAATCTGAAGTTGCTCAGTTAGTGAAGTTGAAATCCTACAAAGATAGGTCGTAGTTTTTAATCCCGTGAGCAGAAAGTTTTCCACGAAAACTTTGTTGTGTCTTTTACTTATTTCTGCGTGTTTTCTGTGAAAACTGATAGAAAACCAGGTTCTCTATACAGTTCGGTGAACCCTTAGTTTACCTCTGTTCACATCATCACATGTGCCTTTAGAAACTTCCACATTTGGGTTTATTTCCTAATTAGTTTAAGTACTTGAATTTCTTCACCTATCTATTCTTGGTTGGTTCATGCTTGCTTATTGAATTTCTGGTATTATCCATTTTACTGTCGGATCATTATACAAAAATAACCGACCAATTTTACTGTTTATTTTTTCTAATCTATGTACATAAATCATATATTAATCATACATAGTTAACATATGAATTATATGTATATATTATGTTTTTGCAAGCCAGTTTTAGTTTACGTGGTTAGTAGGCGGCAATATTTTGGTTAATTCTTCAACTAATTGTGTTGCCCAAGACTTGGAATTAACGCATTCAATCTAGGCTTCGGCATGCCTCTCCTACGGAGTGGTTCATATCCTTAGGAAAAGTAATTCACTCTTTTTGCGCCAAATAATCATAGGGAGTAATTATAATCTTGCTTATCTTTTTCAAATAGTAAGAGTGCGACTTATAAGACGTTTGGTGAATTTTCTCTGGAAATAAGTAACTAATTTTGAGTGGTAGTAGTAATATAACAATTTTTCTCCTGCGGGAGGAAATAAAAGCTTGAAGTTTCTCCTATGAAATATATTGCAATACAGAGAAATATTTTCAGGGCAAAAATATCCTTACAAAAAGCTTACTTACCAAATTATTACACATTTCTCTCCCGCATTCCTCTTTAGGATTTTTATCTATTTAAATAGATTTTTGCACTTAAAAAGTAATTTTGAAAGATTGGCCCAAAGCAAATCGTTTTTCAAGTTCTAAGAAAAGAAATTTTAAAATAATTTAACCAAACACAAGTCTGTCTCAAATTAAAGTATTTTTTGTGAAAATTTTGGAAGTTCCCTTCATTAACTAAAAGCAATTATGGAAGTCATACAATTCTGGAGATCGACGAGGATGCCACACGTCATATTGGAGCAGGATGGATGAAGTGGAGGCTTGAATTTTGTGTTATATGTGATAAGAATGTGCCGCCAAAATTTAAGAGTAAATTTTACATAGTGCTGGTTCGACCAACCCTGCCGTATAGGTCGGGGTGTTGGTCAGTCAAGAACTTCCATGTGCAGAAGATGAAAGTAGCAGAATTGAGGATGTTGAGATGGATGTGTGGGTGTACCAGGAAGGGTAAGATTAGGAATTAAGTTATCTGGGACAAAGTGGGAGTAGCCTCCGTGGAGGACAAAAAGCGGGAGTCGAGACTAAGATAGTTCGTACATGTTAAGAGGAGGAACATTGACTCTCCTATTAGGAGGTGTGAGAGGTTGACCATGAAGAGTTTGAGAAGAGGTCGAGGCAGATATAAGAAGTATTGGGGAGAGGTGATTAGGCAGGACATGGCCCAGGCTCCATCTCACTTAGGACATGACCCTTGATAGCAGGGTGTGAAGTCAAGGATTAAGAAGAAGTTTAGTAGGTAGTTGTGAGTTTTCCCTTTTATTACCAGTAGTATGAGTAGCACGCATGTACTTTCTTATTTCTCATATTTATATTACATCATGTTGTTTAGATTGTTTCAGTTATTGTATTCTCCTGTTGTTACTATTTTTGTACTACTTATAGCCCGTTTAGATGAGCTTATTTTAAGTGACTTTTAAGCTTGAGTCATAAGTTAGAAATTCTAAATTTTGGATTTTGGGTTTGTTTTGACATTTTTAGCTTAAAAACAAGTGCTTAAAAATACATTTTTACTTCATCCAAACACTATCTTAAAAGCTATTTTGGCTTAAAACATCTAAAATAAGCCAATTCAAACGGGCTCTTATTCATTTCTCTCCTTTCTTTCTTTATTTTTCTTATTCTTCTTCTTCCTCTTTTCCTCCGCTTCTTCTTCGTCTTCTTCGTCTTCTTCTTCTAGTCCTTACCTTTCTGAGCTAAAGGTCTATTAGAAACAACCTCTCTACCTTTTCTAGGTTGTAACGACCCGACCGGTCATTTTGAGTNGAGATTGAGTACTCTGAGAGTGTGAGTACATGATTCATCCCTGAGGTACATGGAATTTGCATGCACACATGACATACAGGCATAGAGATGTATTTTTCTTCGTGCTATACGGTATCACGTCATTTATGACTTATTATACACATTGATATATGGGCATAGATAGGTATTTTTACTTGTTATCTGGAAAGAACATAAAATATTTTTTATTTATTGTGGAAAGGATATTTGAAAATTTTTAGTTTTCAAATGTACTCGTGTTTTCAAAGGATATTTGATAAATTCAAATAAGCTGAGCATTTTACCTCTGAGATACCTCTTTTATACTTGCATTTGTGTTATTATGAACTGTTGTGANCACTTCGCTCGGTAGTTTACGGGCATGAGTAGCTCTGTATGATGTATTATGACTTATGTGAATCATCGGTTTTGGTTTTCAGGATTATTCAGAATTGATTTGGAAAAATGATTCTCAACTAGAAGTTTTAAATTTGAAAGGGTTGACCAAGTTTGACTTTTTGTGAATTTGACCCCGGAACAGAGTTTTGATTGTTCTGTTAGGTCTGGATTGTAATTTTGGACTCGGGCGTAGGCACGGATTTGCATTTGGATTTTTCTAGAAGGTTTCGGCAAGAGTTGGCAAAAATTGGAAATATGAAATTTTGGAAAGTTCATAAGTTTGATCGAATGTTGACTTTGAGGATATCGGATTCGAATTTTAGTTCCGGGAATTTANTCGGGTTGCGCACCGCAGCAGTTGTTATACTACGCTGAGTGATTGAGTGTGCTGAGCATTGAGCAATGAGCATAGTGATAGAGGATGCGAGACAGTGAGATTGAGTACTCTGAGAGTGTGAGTACATGATTCATCCCTGAGGTACATGGAATTTGCATGCACACATGACATACAGGCATAGAGATGTATTTTTCTTCGTGCTATACGGTATCACGTCATTTATGACTTATTATACACATTGATATATGGGCATAGATAGGTATTTTTACTTGTTATCTGGAAAGAACATAAAATATTTTTTATTTATTGTGGAAAGGATATTTGAAAATTTTTAGTTTTCAAATGTACTCGTGTTTTCAAAGGATATTTGATAAATTCAAATAAGCTGAGCATTTTACCTCTGAGATACCTCTTTTATACTTGCATTTGTGTTATTATGAACTGTTGTGAGATTTTGGTATTGAACCCGACCTTGTGTTAGCTCGTCACTGCTTTCAACCTAAGGTTAGGTTTGTTACTTACTGACTGCATGGGGTCGGTTGTACTCATACTACACTTCTGCACCTTGCGTAGAGATGTTGGCTGCTGATGTTACTGCGTTCGATGGTAGATGGATTGAAGATGTACCTGCTTTCCGGTTGAAGCTGANTAAGTTTGATCGAATGTTGACTTTGAGGATATCGGATTCGAATTTTAGTTCCGGGAATTTAAATAGCTTCGTCATGTCATTTGGGACTTGTGTGCAAATTTTGGGTTCATTTCGGGATGATTTGATATGTTTCGGCGCGATTGGAAATTGAAAGTTCAAAGTTCATAGATTTTGATTTGAGGGATGATTCACCGTTCCAATGTTGTTATGTGTGTTTTGAGGTCTCGAGTAGGTCCGTGTTGTGTTATGAAACTTTTTGGCATGTTCATACGGGGTCTAGAGGGGGCTCGGGTGAGTTTCAGGCGAGGTTCGGAGCATTTTGGAAATTTTGGCAAAGGCTGGTGGCTGCTTGTTCTGGTGTTATCGCACCTACGGCTGGTTTTGCGTAGGTGCGATGGACGCAGAAGCGTTAGAGGAGTTGTAGAAGAAAGAAAGGGTGTTGGGCGTAAGGATCGCAGGTGCGAGTACTTGGACGCACCTGCGCAATCGCATATGCGGTTCAAGTCGCAGAAGCGCAATCACAGGAGCGGCTCAAAGACCGCAGGTGCGAGGTATTGTTGAGTCAGGTTGTTTTGCAAAAGCGAAGTTTTACCGCAAAAGCGGTGGTCGCAGATGCGACGAATTGTTCGCAGATGTGGAAGTGCTGTGCAGAGGATATAAAAATCGAGGGTTTTTATCTTTATTCATATTTTGAGATGTGGGACTCGGATTGAGGCAATTTTTGGAGCAAATTTCATCACAAGGATTGGGGTAAGTGTTCTCTACTCAGCCTTAGTTATATTTCACAAATCTATCTTCATTTTTGGCAATTGGTTGATGAAATTTAAATAGAAATTGGGGGTTTTGGCCTAAAGTTTCATAATATGAATTTTTGAGTTTTGAACAATTTGGAGTCGGAATTGAGTGAAAGTAGTATGGTTGGACTCTTAATTGAATGGCTTGTCGGATTTTGTGGGTTTTGTCGGGTTCTGAGGTGCGATCACGGGTTGGACTTTTGGGCCGATTTCGGTCTTTGATTCAAGATTTGATCTTTTATGATCAGGATTGGTTCCTTTAACATTGTTTGATGTATTTGAATTGTTGTTGGTTAGTTTTGAGCCGTTCGGAGGTCGAAACACACGGGATGGCATCTTTGGAGCATCGCTTTGCTTGCTCGGCATTGGTATTGGCTCGTTCGAGGTAAGTAACTCTTCTAAACTTAGTGTTGAGGGTATGAAACCCCGCAATACGTGTTATGTGATTGGTATTGAGGTGACACACATGTCAGGTGACGGGCGTGTGGGCGTGCACCATATGAACTGGGACTCTGTTTCTTCCATGACACTGTATAGTGGCCCTAATTTGTTGATATTTATGTTTTCACCACGTGATAAAGTAATTGAGTTGTCAATCATGCTAAAGATTATGTTTAGGCTTTATGTTGATGTTTGTTAGGACCCATAGTGGTTGTTTCTTGATGTCATATCACTGATTTCATTGATATTTCGTACCCAATCATATTCATGCATTCATATCATATCTCATTCTCAGTTGTTGTTATTGATACATCATATCATTGTTGTCGGGCTAGTTCCATGACATTGTGGGCCCGTGAGTGGACTGGAGAGATTGATGACTGAGTGAGGTCGAGNTATATATATATATATATATATATATAGGGGGAGGAGGGAGGAGGATCGGGTTGCGCACCGCAGCAGTTGTTATACTACGCTGAGTGATTGAGTGTGCTGAGCATTGAGCAATGAGCATAGTGATAGAGGATGCGAGACAGTGAGATTGAGTACTCTGAGAGTGTGAGTACATGATTCATCCCTGAGGTACATGGAATTTGCATGCACACATGACATACAGGCATAGAGATGTATTTTTCTTCGTGCTATACGGTATCACGTCATTTATGACTTATTATACACATTGATATATGGGCATAGATAGGTATTTTTACTTGTTATCTGGAAAGAACATAAAATATTTTTTATTTATTGTGGAAAGGATATTTGAAAATTTTTAGTTTTCAAATGTACTCGTGTTTTCAAAGGATATTTGATAAATTCAAATAAGCTGAGCATTTTACCTCTGAGATACCTCTTTTATACTTGCATTTGTGTTATTATGAACTGTTGTGAGATTTTGGTATTGAACCCGACCTTGTGTTAGCTCGTCACTGCTTTCAACCTAAGGTTAGGTTTGTTACTTACTGACTGCATGGGGTCGGTTGTACTCATACTACACTTCTGCACCTTGCGTAGAGATGTTGGCTGCTGATGTTACTGCGTTCGATGGTAGATGGATTGAAGATGTACCTGCTTTCCGGTTGAAGCTGACCCTTGTTCGTGGTAGCTTTAGATCTATAAAACTTTGTTTATGTACTTTTCAAACAGACGATGTATTATTTCGTTTCAGCTTTATAAATTCTGTTCTTAGAAGCTCGTGATTTGTACTACCAGTCCTTGAGCAATGTATAGAAGTCAGATAATTTCTTTACTTTATTGTCTTGTTAATATTATTGGAATTGGATAGTTATTAGTTGGCTTACCTAGCGGGTTGGGTTAGATGTCATCACGACTAGTGGTTTTGGGGTCGTGACAAGTTGGTATCAAAGCTCTAGGTTCGAAGGTTCTACAAGCCATGAGCAAGTGTCTAGTAGAGTCTTGCGGATTGATATGATGAGGTCCATACCTATCTTCGAGAGACTACAAGACATTTAGGATATACTTCACATCTTTCTTTCCTTATCGTGCGACATTGAATCAGCTTGAAGCGTAACCTTTTGAATTTCTTCCACACATTAGTATGCGCATTTGAGCGCTCGGTATCGGCTGTGCGCACGGGCTTGTGATTCCATGGATAAGGTGCGATATGTGATTTCAATGTGTTGATGATGGGACATTCTGGAGGAATTGAGGCCGGGTTTTGACGATAGCCTGAGCACGGAGATTTTGATTTAGTGAGCACGTGCTTTTGGACTTATAAGTCTGGTAGTGTCCCTATTAGTGAAATTTATGGATCGATGAGTGGTTGGATGGCTATATAACGAGTATGATGTGACTGCGGGAAGTGTTCACATTGTTTGAATGTGACAAAAAAAATTTGCTTGAGATGTAAAAAAATAATAATATTGGGTGCTTAATTTCTGTCTTAATTTTACGTATAGTCTCGAGCTATGGGTGTGTTAAAGGACCTTTCATGTTGATTAATTATGGAATGAATTATATTCTCATGACTTGTTGAGGAGTTCTGAATCGGGAAGTTTAAGTGATTGCGTAGTAGTTGTGGTTGTGACAGGGTATAAAGAGATGTCAGCTTCAGGCTAAGCAGGTAGGTTAAAACCTGCGAGGTAATCTACTGATGTGTGATTTTTATGATGTTGTGTGGAGGATTTCTTATATAATAGTGGGTTATATTTTTGCGATTTGAGTTTGCATCGGTTGTAATAGTTGACCAGACCACCACAAGGGTGAATGCGAGATTTGCAGATAATTTGAAGTATTAGACGGTTTGCGCTACAGGAGCTCATGAAAGATTTAGTTGAATCTCACAATGGTATTATGGAAGTATGGGGTGTGATTATTGTAAGTTATCAGATATTTTATTCCTTGGCTTTGAGTTAAGTGGGGGAGTCTTCTATCGACGAGTTGATTGCACGGTTATGTGTTTTATTTGTTTCGGTTTGAGGTATACTGGTGAATCAGTTATAACTGCAGGGGTTGAGAGTGAGGATGACTCGAGTAAGGGAATTTATGGATACAGGTTGTATTACACCCTATGGGTATATGGGAATCATAAAATAATTGAGTGGTTATTCGTGACGGATGTAGTGTGCATGGAGTAGGAATTACTCGGTTGCTTAGGAGTGTGGGTTACTCCCTTGGGTATTGGTGTGCTAATGGGGCTGCGGTCGTTTGGTCCATTTGGTCAGTTTAATTGAGATTTGAGTAGAGCGGATGACTCTCGAGAATGGTTCTAATGGATTCAAGGTTTATATATAGCGATTTGGAATTTTCAAGAATTATATATGGCTAGAAACTAAGGTTACATTGGACGGTGTCGATNTAGTGTTGAGGGTATGAAACCCCGCAATACGTGTTATGTGATTGGTATTGAGGTGACACACATGTCAGGTGACGGGCGTGTGGGCGTGCACCATATGAACTGGGACTCTGTTTCTTCCATGACACTGTATAGTGGCCCTAATTTGTTGATATTTATGTTTTCACCACGTGATAAAGTAATTGAGTTGTCAATCATGCTAAAGATTATGTTTAGGCTTTATGTTGATGTTTGTTAGGACCCATAGTGGTTGTTTCTTGATGTCATATCACTGATTTCATTGATATTTCGTACCCAATCATATTCATGCATTCATATCATATCTCATTCTCAGTTGTTGTTATTGATACATCATATCATTGTTGTCGGGCTAGTTCCATGACATTGTGGGCCCGTGAGTGGACTGGAGAGATTGATGACTGAGTGAGGTCGAGGTCCCGAGTGAGAGTGAAATTTTGGTATCGTGTTGCACGCCTATGGATATATTGATTATATATTTACGTATATGGATTGGGTTTCACGCCACAACAAGCCTTCGGCCTATATGTTTNTTTTATATCATTGAGGATTATGCATTTCAGTATCAAGAAGGTGAAAGAAACAGATTTAGGTTCATATAAGGTATCCTTAGAGTGGGTGTATCGGTTGTGGTGCTTCGGGTGCTTAAGAGGGGAGTCAGCGACTTATGGACCTTAGGGTGTTGTGGTATTTTTACTAGGGTCTATTGTGTGGTGAATTTTGGTTAGAGATCGTGGTGTTCTATCAAGGAGAAGTATTAATTTGAAGGCAATTTGGAAAGGACTTGGAGAAATAGGACAGCTTGGTAGTAGATTGGATCAGCACAATAATGGGTATGATCGGTTTTTTGGGTACTTATGACGTGGCTAGTCTCTACAGGTGTTTCGTGGAAATGCTCTTGGATTTTGGCGACCTGCATGACTGGGTTGAGTTAGAGAGATTCAGTTCTGATAGCTTGGTTATGTACAAATGGGTTTCGAAGAGTTCTCAATGGTTTTTA
This sequence comes from Nicotiana knightiana, assembly GCA_005239525.1. Classification (NCBI taxonomy): domain Eukaryota; kingdom Viridiplantae; phylum Streptophyta; class Magnoliopsida; order Solanales; family Solanaceae; genus Nicotiana; species Nicotiana knightiana. Next base: position 58,381 of record ML377812.1, on the reverse strand, counting down.
CCAAGGTTCAAGGGGTATATTTCCTACTGGCATGAGGAGCATGTGGTGTATGGTGAATTTATCCCGGATGAAATCAAATGAAAGGTCCTTGGCTAATTTAGTATGTATTTGCTTGTGACCCGAAGTGGACTATGAAGTTCTCGTATTATTCATATGATGGCATTGTATATGCGGTGCGTGGCGTAGGATTGAGATTTACGTGAGCGAGATCACAATTCTATTTTGGAAGGGAAGGTCATAAATTTGTAGGCAACATAGACGGTTTCAGATGACTAGGTAAATGATATTACTATTTGGTATGGCTTGATGAGAGTATACATTTCAGAAGGGGCAACGTGTTTTGATGTATGGATGCTTCACTGGTACTGCGGCACTCTCCTAGTTGATCGACTGCTGATGTTCAATTCTGCTATGTGGGCACGGAAGAATTTTAGAAATATTTCTCATGGGATGATCGTGTATGAGAGATGTGTTAGACATTCTGGCGGTGGAGTTGAGATCAGATATGGTGATTCGTGTGTTCTATGGATTTGGAGACGGGAGTTCTCAAGAGCGGATTGTTTCATGGTTGTGGTTGTGAAGTCATGGCCGAAGCTGGCTAGATGATAGTATATGTTATGATTCAGTCATTGTGGGCTTTCAGAGGTTTATTTATCTAATTGTGGGTGCCCGGAGTTGATTTGGGGGTCCATTGGTAGGCCCAATTAGGATGTGTATTCTACACCGAGTCGGATTGGTTGGCTCCATAATGCTATTATTGAGGCATGTGTCATTCGGTTGTTGCTGAGCTTATTCGTAGTCTGAAATTTTTTGTGAATTACTTTTTTATGCTACGAGGAGTTGTGATTCGTTGGTTTTAGGCACTCATGGTGCGGTTCTATTGTGGTCTTATAGCGGAATTCGGGCGAGATGAGTAATTGAGTATTGCAGGATTGAGGGCGTATTGGTTATGTTTCTTCGGGTTTTGTGTGGCCTTATGTTATCTGATTCTCCGTGGTTATGGTAATGCACCTTGGGTACTTGAAGTTGAATTTCACGTGGTTATAGATTTTGAGCAGGGTGGCTCGAGGTATATGATATGGATCAGCATTTAGATGGGGTCACGCATTGCAGCGGAGTTATGTTGAGGTATGAACCTTTGTGTTAGAGTCGGGTTATGGTTCTACAGTGTGTGATGGGTTCTTAGCATTGCGTGGTGGTGGTACCCGTTGAGCATGTGGGACGCTTCTCTTGTTTGAGTCATTTCTGTGATTGTGTACATTTGGATTGTTGCTTATTGGTGCATGGATTGAACAGTTTATGATTCTGGGTGGTATCGGTGTTACGTGTCATTAGAGTAGTTGGTATTTAATAGGATGAAGTCGTCGAATCTAGGATGGGTGCTATCGGATTTGATTGCAGCATGGTTGGAAGGATAATATCGAAAGTCGGCTTAGAAATCTGCTATAGTTCTTGTCAAATAAGAGGGAGATCCATGACTGGTAGATTTGAGGAATGGTTATGAGTTTCCGCGTGTTTCTTTCATCATCGGAAGTGTACGAAGGTTTTAGAATGAGGTTTTGTTGGATATGAGGTCTATTACCGGAATTGGGTTGTTTTGACCAGCTACTGCGGTCGAAAATTTTGCTAAGGGTATTTGAGTTATTATCTTGGGTTATGGTTATGGCTCGGTACAACTTGTTCAGACTTATACAGCGCGTAGGTTGTGAGATTCGTATCTTATAAGAAAATTCCGGATGTTGGGAAAAATTGGATTCTAAGGCTTATGGGCTAGGTTAAATTGAGAAACTTCAATTATGTTGTGTTATCGGACCTATATTGGATAGGGTGACGTGGGATCATGTCACGAACCAAAATCTACCCAGTCATGATGGCGCCTATCATGAAACTAGGCAAGCCTAAATCTAACATTTTCTTTTCAGTAAAACACCCTTTAGATTTAACAGCGAAAAAAACACAAGGTTACCCCAAATATACAATACAACTGTCTCAATAATTGGGGTGTCACTGAGTACATGAGCATCTAAAAAGCCGAACATAGTCCACAAAATGTCTAACTTAAACATCAAAGTAAAATGAACTAAGAAAGAGAAGATCAAGGTCCGCGAACGTCATGCAGCTACCTCAATAGTCTCCAACTCCAATGCAGAGAATCAGCAGCCGTCGCCGTGTCCAGAAATGCCTGGATCTACAAATAAGGTGAAGGGAGTAGCGTGAGTACACCAACTCAGTAAGTAACAGGTCAAAATTATGGATTGAAGATAGTGGCGAACTCAACCGGGGAAAATAACACGAAATAAACGTATGAAAACAAATGCTCTTAAAACAATTTAGGCAAAATCATCATTGGAAGTAAAGCAATGTCGAACAGTGTATTGAAGATAAGTCTACTATCACTACATGCCAATGCATATACTGAAAATGATGCACCATAAAATCAGCCTAAAATGCCCTTACTCTCGATATCTCAACCACTCGGTATCACATATGGCTCAACCTGCCCAAGGAAGATCTATCCCGGAATCTATATACACAACACATGACCATAGGTCATCCGGTACCGAGGACCAAGGGCAATCCAGCCCTACGGAGAAGATCCATCTCCAGGTGATATGTACTTCGGACAAGATCCATGTCCAGGGGGGATCCATCCGTTAATCATATCAATCGCGCTCACTGGGGGTGTGTTACAGACTCCGTAAGGCTCCTACAGTCCAAGCGCTATCAAAATCATCAATAATACCGCTGCGGCGTGTAGCACGATCCCATAATTATCACTCATAACAAGCTCTCGGCCTCACTCAGTCATCAACTTCTCCAGTCTCACCATGGGCTCACAATATCATGAAAACGACCCGGAACAAATGATGTGATAAATCAATAAATTACCAAGACTGAGGTATGATATAAAGATGCATGATCATGACTGAGTATGAAATAATAAATGAAACTAATGAGGTGACAGCATAAACAACCGCTAATGGTCCCAACAATACCGGCACAAAGCCTAAACATGATATCTAGTAATTTATCATATGATGGAAACATGGCTATTAACAGGATAGAGTCATTAAACGGTTCCATGGAATCATCCAAGCCACAATTCTCACAGTGCACGCTCACATGCCCGCCACTTGGCATGTGCGTCACCTCAATACTAATCACATAACACATAGTTCGGGGTTTCGAACCCTCATAACCAAGTTTGGAAGCGTTACTTACCTCAAACCAAGCCAAATCCTACTCCGGGATGCCCTTGCCTCTCGATTCGGTCCCCAAATGTTCTGAATCTATTCACAACCAGTACAATACCATCAATATACGCTAAAGGAATGAATTCCACAAGAAAAATTACCAAATTAGACCAAGAACCCGAAATTGGTTCAAACCCGGCACCCGGGCCCACGTCTCGAAATCCGACAAAAATTACAAAACTAGAAAGCCCATTCACTCACAAGTCCATACATATGAAATTTATCAAAATCCGACACTGTTTGGTCCCTCAAATCCTCACATCAAACTCTCCAAAATCCCAAGCCCTAACCCCCTTATTTTCACCCATAAATTCCACTAGTTAGATGATAAACAATGGGAAATACCATAGATAGGAGTATTAGAGCCCAAGAAACTTACCTCACTGAAAGCCCTTGAATCCCCCTACAAAATCACTCCAAAATCTCCAAAAACCGACTTGAAAATGGTGGAAATGAACCAAAATTCGCAAAGTGTTCTATTTAAAGTTTCTGCCCAGGTACTTCGCACCTGCGACCCAAAATCCGCACCTGCGGTTTCGCATTTGCGTAAAATACTCCGCACCTTCGAAAAGTCACTAAACCCCCCAACTTCTCACCTGCTCACATTCGCATCTGCGCCCCTCGCAGGTGCGGAAAAGACCTCGCACCTGCGGCCCCTACCTGACCTCCTCACTTCCGCTTCTGCGGGCACCTATCCGCATCTGCGGGATCACGGGTGTGCACACCCACTCGAACCTATGTTTCTCTCAAGACCAACAAAATCTAGCACCTGCGCCTTACCACTGCACCTGCAGTGTCGCACCTGCGACAACACCCTCGTAGGTGCGATTACACCAGCAACAGCAAACTTCAGCCATTTCTCCAAATTTCAAACTTGAACCGTTGACCTCCCGAAACACACTCGAAGCCCTAGGGACCTCAACCAATAATACCAAAAAGTCAAATAACCCCATACGAACTTAGTCGAACCATCGAATAACTCAAAATAACATCAAAACACCAAATTACCCTCGGATTCAAGCCTAAGAACTTCTAAACTTCCAAATTCCGCAAATGACATCGAAACCTACCAAACCACGTCCGAATGAACTAAAATTTTGCAAGCACATCATAAATGACACTAAGAACCTTGTCCAACTTCTGAAAATCCATTCCAACCCCGATATCAAACTCTCCAGTGCCGACCAAAATCGCCAAATTTCCAACTTTCGCTAATTCAAGTCAAATTCTACTATGGACCTCCAAATCACATTCCGGACGCGCTCTTAAGTCCAAAATCACCTAACGGAGCTAACGGAATCATCAAAATTCGAATCTGATACTGTTTACACATAAGTCAATATCCGGTTGACTTTTCCAACTTAAGCTTATCCAAAGAGACTAAGTGTCTCAATTCACTCCAAAACCACTCCGAACCCGAACCAACTAACCCGGTATAATACAATATAGTTGAATTACATAAAAGGAAGTAGAAATGGGGAAAACGGGGCTATAACTCTCGAAACGACCGATCGGATCGTTACATCCTCCCCCTCTTAAACTAACGTTCGTCCTCGAATAGGTCTAGAAACATACCTGGAGTCTCAAATAGGTGTGGATATCTGCTCCGAATCTCCCGCTTGATCTCCCAGGTGGCCTCCTCCACAGGCTGACCTCTCCATTGCACCTTCAGTGAAGTTATATCCTTTGACCTCAACTTTCGAACCTGCCGATACAAAATGACCACCGGCTCTACATCATAAGTTATATCACCCTTCAATTGGACAGTGTTGAAGTCAAAACATGGGACAGATCGCCAATATACTTCTGGAGCATGGAAACATGAAATACCGGATGCACACTCGACAATCTGGGTGGCAAGGCAAGCTTATAAGACACATCCCCTATCCTCTGAAGCACCTCAAAAGGCCCTATGAACCGGGGGCTCAACTTTCCCCTCTTCCCAAACCTCATAACACCCTTCATGGGTGATACCTTCAGCAAAACCTTCTCCCCAACCATAATGGACACATCACGGGCCTTCCTGTCCGTGTAGCTCTCCTGCCTAGACTGCTCCGTACGAAGACGCTCCTGAATCAATCTCACCTTATCTAATGCATCCTGGACCAAGTCTATACCCAAAAGCCTAGCCTCACCTGGATCAAACCATCCTACCGGATATCTACACCTCCTCTCATATAATGCCTCATACGGAGCCATCTGAATACTCGACTGCTAAGTGTTGTTATATGCAAACTCCGTGAGCGGCAGAAACTGGTCCCATGAACCCCTATAGTCAATAACACAAGTGCGTAACATGTCCTCCAATCTCTGAAAAGTGCCCTCAGATTTCCTATTCGTCTGAGGGTGAAAAGTTGTGCTCAACTCATCCTGAGTACCCAACTCTCGCTGCACGGCCCTCCAAAACTGTGATGTAAACTGAGTACCTCTATCTGAAATGATGGAAACTGGAACACCATGCAGGCGAACAATCTCGCGAATATAAATCTCAGCTAACTTCAATGAAGTGTAAGTAGCACCAACTGGAATGAAGTGCGCGGACTTGGTTAGCCGATCCACATTGACCCAAATAGCATCAAACTTGCTCGAAGTCCGTGGGAGCCCAACTATAAATTCCATGGTGATCCGCTCCCACTTCCACTCCGGGATCTCTAACCTCTGAAGCAAGCCACCCGGTCTTTGATGCTCATACTTAACCTGCTGACAGTTGAGACACCGAGCTACAAACCCAACTATATTCTTCTTCATCCGCCTCCACCAATAGTGCTATCTCAAATCTTGGTACATCTTCGCGGCACCCGGATGGATGGAATTGAGTTGTGGGCCTCCTCAAGAATCAACTCCCGAAGCCCATCCACATTATGCACACATATCCGGCCCTACATCCTTAACACGCCGTCATTACCAATAGTCATATCCCTAGCATCATCTCGCCGGACCCAGTCCGGAAGAATGAGAAAGTGGGGGTCATCATATTGGCGCTCCCCAATATGGTCATAAAGAGAAGACCTGGAGACTATGCAAGCCAACATCCGACTCGGCTCCGAAATATCTAACCTCACAAGCTGGCCCGCTAAGGCCTGAACATCCAATGCCAAGGGTCTCTCTGCTGCCGGAAGATATGCTAAACTCCCCAAACTCTCTGTCCGGCGGCTCAAAGCATCGGCCACCACATTGGCCTTCCGCGGATGGTACAAAATAATGATATCATAGTCTTTAAGAAGCTCCAACCATCTCTACTGACGCAAATTAAGATCCTTCTGCTTAAACAGATGCTGCAGACTCCGATGATTAGAATAGATCTCACAATGAACCCCATACAAATAATGATGCCAAATCTTCAAGGCGTGGACAATGGCTACTAACTCAAGATCATGGACATGATAGTTCTTCTCATGGGTCTTCAACTGGCGCGAGGCATAGTCAATCACCCTACCCTCCTGCATCAGAACACATCTAATGCCTATCCTCGAGGCATCATAATACACGGTGTAAGAACCCGAAGCTGATGGCAGAACTAAAATTGTAGCTGTGATCAAAGCAGTCTTGAGCTTCTAAAAGATCTCCTCACACTCGTCCGACCACCTGAATGGAGCACCCTTTTGGGTCAATTTGGTCATGGGCGATGCAATAGATGAAAATCCCTCCACAAAGCAACAGTAATAGCCCTCCAAACCGAGAAAGCTCCTAATCTCAGTGGCTGAGGACGGTCTGCGCCAACTCTGCACCGCCTCTATCTTCTTCAGATCCACCTGAATACCCTCACTGGACACCACGTGTCCCAAGAATGCTACTGAAACGAGCCAAAACTCACACTTGAAGAACTTTGCATAAAGTTTCTCCTCCCTCAATCTCTATAATACAACCCTCAAATACTGAGCATGTTCCTCCTGGCTACGAGAGTACACCAGGATATCATCAATGAATACAATAACGAATGAGTCCAAATAGGGCTGAAACACGCTCTTCATGAAATGCATGAATGCTGTTGGGGCATTGGTCAGCCCAAAAGACATCACCAAGAACTCATAATGGCCATAACGGGTCCTGAAAGTTGTCTTAAGAATATCCGAATCCCGAATCTTCAGCTGGTGATAATTGGACCTCAAATCAATCTTGGAGAACACCCTCGCTCCCTGAAGTTGGTCAAATAAATCATCAATACGAGGCAAAGGACACTTGTTCTTGACTGTGACCTTGTTCAACTGCTTGTAATCAATGCACATCCTCCTGGAACCATCCTTCTTCTTTACAAATAGAACCGGTGCACCCCAAGGTGACACACTAGGCCGAATAAACCCATTATCAAGGAGTTCATGAAGCTGTTATTTCACCTCCTTCAACTCCGTCGGTGCCATATGATACGGTGGAACAAAAATGGGCTGAGTGCCCGACACCAAATCAATACCAAAATCAATATCCCTTTCAGGTGGCATGCCCGGCAGGTCTGCAGGAAACACATTCGAAAAATCACGTAATACCGGAACAGAATCAATGGTAGGAGTCTCTGCACTAACATCTCTCACAAAAGCCAAATAAGATAGGCAACCATTCTCGACCATACGTTGAGCCTTTAAATATGAAATCACCCTCTTGGTACATAATCTATAGAACATCTCCACTCAACCCTCGAAAATCCTGGCATTGCCACGGGCTTAGCGTGACAATCTAGAACAACATGGCATGGAGATAACCAATCCATACCCAATATCACATCAAAATCAACCATACTGAGCAGCAAAAGGTCTACTCGGGTCTCCAGACCCCTAATGGTCACCACACATGGCTGATACATGCGGTCCACAATAATAGTATCACCTACAGAAGTAGATACATGAACAGATGAAACTAAAGAGTCGTGGGGCATATCTAAAAAATGAGCGAAATATGAGGAAACATATAAATATGTAGAACCGGGGTCAAGTAACACAGAGGCATCTCTGTGACAAATTGAGACAATACCTGTAATCACAGCATCTGAAGCAATAGCATCTGGTCTGGCTGGGAGTGTATAGAAACGGGACTGACCGCCACCTGATCAGCCTCCCCCTCTAGGGCGGCCTAGCTAATTGAGCTCCACCCCTAGCTGGCTGGGTGGGTGGTGGAAGAACTGGTGCTGAAGCCGAAGGCTGACTCCTCTGCTGAGATGAACCTCCCGTCAGATAGGGACAAAACCTCTTAATATGACCCAAATCCCCACACTCAAAGCAACCTCACCCTACAAAGGGCGGCGGGGATTGAAGGGAACCCCGAGCACTAGAATAACCGCTAGAAGGTCCTGACACATATGAGCCCTGAGTATAGTGCATGAGAAGAACTCTGAGCTGGTAGAGCACCAAATGATGTCTGGACCTACTGATAACCATGAGATCCATGACCGGATGATGCACCACGGTGAACTGGGCGAGCTGTCTGAGCATGCCTAAAAGGATGACCTCTACCGTGCTGGAACTGACCCCCAGAAGAAGCACCACTAAATCCATCATGTCCACGAGGCCTCTTGGCCTCCCTCTCAACCCTATCCTGACCATGAACCATCTCAATCTGCCGAGCAATGTCGACAACCTCATCAAAAGTAGCACCAGCCACTCTCTCTCTCTCTGGTCATAAGCAGTCGAAGTTGGAAAGTGAGGCCATCTATAAACCTCTTAATCCTCTCTCTGTCTGTGGGAACCAACCAGATGGCATGACGGTCCAACTCTGAAAATCGCAGCTCGTACTGAGTCATAGACATATCACCCTGACGGAGCTAATCAAATTGTCTGTGCAGCTCCTCTCTGCGAGACTGAGGTACAAACTTCTCCAGAAAGATGACGCAGAACTGCTACCAAGTAAGGGGTGCTGCTCCAACTGGACTATGCCTCTAGTAAGCCTCCCACCAACCGAATGCAGCTCCAGATTACTGGAAAGTAGTGAATGAAACCCTACTAGTCTCCAGAATACTTGTTGTACGGAGCATCCTCTGACACTTATCCAAGAAAAGTTGTGCATCCTCACCCTCTTTACCTCTGAAAGATGGAGGCTGGAGTCTCCCAAACCTCTCCAATCTATGTTGTTCATCCTCAAGCATAACAGGAACTACATAGTCCTGAGCAGCTGCAAGCGGCTGGGCTGATGGTGCCCTCGGTGTCTGAAGTCCCTGAACAACCTGCTCCGGTGTGCGGGCGGCGGGAGTCTGAGTGCCTCCCCCAGCCTGAGAAGTAGCTACGGCTGTAGAAACAGAGACTGCCTGAGAAAGGCCAGTACATACTGATAAGATCTGAGCTAGGGCCTCCTGAAGGCCAGGAATCACAATAGGCACAGGTGGTGCCTGAGTTGGTCCCGCTGGGGCATCAGCGACTGGGACATGTCCTGGAGCAACTGGAGGGTCTGCTGGTACTACCACGGCTACTAAGCGGGCTGCACCTTTACCCCTACCACGGCCTCGACTGCGGCCTCGGCCTCTCGTGGCCCTGGCTGGTGGTACTGGTGGCTGATCACCCTAACCGGAAGTTCGAGTCCTCACCATCAGAGAATGAAACAATATAAGTTTAGTTACCAGAATCAACAGATTCGCACGACAAGATTTCAAGAATGTGAGATTTTTCCTAAAGGTTCTGCAGCCTCTCGAAGATAAGTACATACGTCTCCATACCGATCCACAAGACTCTACTAAACCCGCTCATGACTCGTGAGGCCTATGTAACCTAGACTCTGATACCAACTTGTCACGACCCAAAATCTTCCTGGTCGTGATGGCGCCTATCATGAAACTAGGCAAGCCTAAATACAACTTTTTCTTTCATTTTAGTAAAACACCCTTTAGATTTAAGAGTGAAATGGTTTAAAATAAATAAAATCCAAATTTTTAAAACACAAGGTTACCCTAAATATACAATACAACTATCCGAATAATTGGGGTGTCACTGAGTACATGAGCATCTAAAAAGTCGTACATAATCCACAAAATATCTATAAACTTAAACATCAAAGTAAAATGAACTAAGGAAGAGAATTGAGGTCCGCGAATGTCATGCAGCTACCTCAATAGTCTCCAACTCCAACGCAGAGAATCAGCAGCCGCCGCCATGTCCAGAAATGTCTAGATCTAAAAACAAGGTACAGGGAGTAGTGTGAGTACACCAACTCAGTAAGTAACATGTCCAAACTATGGACTGAAGATAGTGGCGAACTCAACCGGTGCAAATAACACGAAATAAACGTACGAAAACATAGAGATGCTCTTAAAATAATTTAGGCAGAATCATCACTGGAAGTAAAGCAATGTCGAACAGTGTATTGAATATAACTCTACTATCACTACATGCCAATGCATATACTGAAAATGATGCACCATATAATCAGCCTCAAATGCCCTCACTCTCGATATCTCAACCACTCGGTACCGCATATGGTTCAACCTGCCCAGGGAAGATCCATCCCGGAATATATATACACAACATATGACCATAGGTCATCCGGTACCTAGTACCAAGGGCAATCCAGCACTACGGAGAAGATCCATCTCCAGGTGATAATTACTTCGGACAGGATCCATGTCCGGGGGGATCCATCCGTTAATCATATCAACCGCGCTCACTGGGGTGTGTTACATACTCCGGAGGGCTCCTACAGCCCAAGAACTATCAAAATCATCAACAATACCGATGTGGCGTGCAGCCCGATCCCATAACTGTCACTCATAATAGGCTCTCAACCTCACTTAGTCATCAACCTCTCTAGTCTCACCATTGGCTCACAATGTCATGAAAGCAACCCGGAACAAATGATGTGATAAATTAATAAATTACCGAGACTGAGATATCATATAAAGATGCATGATCATGACTGAGTATAAAATAATAAATGAAACTAATAAGGTGACAGCATAAACGATCGCGAATGGTCCCAACAATACTGGCACAATACCTAAACATGATATCTAGCATGGTGTACAACTCAACTAATTCATCATACGATGGAAACATGGATATTAACAGGATAGAGTCACTAAACGGTGCCATGGAATCATCCAAGCCACAATTCTCACATTGCACGCTCACATGCCCTCCACTTGGCATGTGCGTCACCTCAATACTAATCACATAACACATAGTTCGGGGTTTCGAACCCTCATAACCAAGTCTGGAAGCCTTACTCACCTCAAACCAAGACAAATCCTACTCCAGGATGCCCTTGCCTCTTGATTCGGCCCCTAAATTTTCCGAATCTATTCACAACCAGTACAATACCATCATTATACACTAAAGGAATAAATTCCACAAGAAAAACTACCAAATTAGACCAAGAACCCGAAATTGGTTCAAACCCGTACCCCGGGCCCACATCTCGAAATACGACAAAAATTACAAAACTAGAAATCTCATTCACTCACGAGTCCATACATACAAAATTTATCAAAATCTGATACCATTTGGTCCCTCAAATCCTCACATCAAACTCTCCAAAATCCCAAGCCCTAACCCCCTTATTTTCACCCCTAAATTCCACTAGTTAGATGATAATACAATGGGAAAATTCCATAGATAGGAGTATTAGATCCCAAGCAACTTACCTCACTAAAATCCCTTGAATCCCCCTTCAAAATCACTCCAAAAGCTCCAAAACCCGACTTGAAAATGGTAGAAATGAACCAAAATTCACGAAGTATTCTATTTATAGTTTCTGCCCAGGTCCTTCGCACTTGCGACCCAAAATCCGCACATGCAGTTTTGCATTTGCATAAAATACTACACATCTTTGGAAAGTCTTTAAACCCCTCCCCCCAACTTCGCACCTGCGCTCCACATTCGCATCTGCACCCCTCGCAGGTGCGGAAAAGACCTCGCACATGCGGCCACTGCCTGACCTCCTCACTTTCGCTTCTGAGAGCACCTATCCGCATCTGCGGGCTCGTAGGTGCACACACCCACTCACACCTGTGTTTCTCTCCAGACCAACAAAATTTTGTGCGCATTACCCACCGCACCTACGGCGTCGCACCTGCGGCAACACCCTCGCATGTGCGATTACACCAGCAGCAGCAAACTTCAGCCATTTCTCCAAATTTCATACTTGACCCGTTAACCTCCCGAAACACACCCGAAGACCTCAGAACATCAATCAATAATGCCAACAAGTCAAATAACCCCATACGAATTTAATCGAACCTTCAAATAACTCAAAACAACATCAAAACACCAAATTACCCTCGGATTCAAGCCTAAGAACTTCTAAACTTCAAAATTCCGCAAACGATGCCAAAACTTACCAAAACACGTCCGAATGACCTCAAATGTTGCACATACGTCAAAAATGACACTATGAACCTAGTCCAACTTCTGAAAATTTATTCCGGCCCTGATACCAAATTCTCCACTACCGACCAAAATCGCCAAATTTTCAACTTTCGTCAATTCAAGTCTAATTCTACTACGAACCTCCAAATCACATTCTGGACACGCTCCTAAGTCCAAAATCACCTAACAAAGCTAAATCATTGAAATTCCAAGATTGTTTACACATAAGTCAACATCCGATTTACTTTTCCAACTTAAGCTTATCCCAAAGAGACTAAGTGTCTCAATTCACTCTGACACCACTCCGGACCCGAACCAACTAACCCGGTCTAACTTAATATAGCTAAATTATATAAAAGAAGCAGAAATAGGGAAAACGGGGCTATAAATCTCGAAATAACCGGCCGAGTCGTTACAGCTCACCCCCGGGTATGTGCATGGTAAGGATATATGGCGGTTTGATGGTTTTGGGAACAACTCTTGGCACGTTCGAGGACGAACGTATGTTTAAGTGGGGGAGACTGTAACGACCCGGCCTGTCATTTTGAGCATTTGCACTTTTCACGGTAGTTTATGTGGCATGAGTAGATCCGTATGATGTATTTTGACTTATGTGAATCATCGGTTTTGATTTTCAGGATTATTCGAAATTGATTTGGAAGAATGATTCTCAACTAGAAGCTTTAAATTTGAAAGGGTTGACCAAGTTTGAATTTTTATTAATTTGACCCCGGGATGGAGTTTTGATGGTTTTTTTAGGTCTGGATGGTGATTTTGGGCTCAGACGTATGCCCGAATTTGAATTTGGATGATTCTAGAAAGTTTCGGCACAAGTTGGAAAAAATTGGAAATTTGAAGGTTTGGAAAGTTTATAAGTTTGACCGGAAGTTGACTGTGAGGATATCGGATTCGGATTGTGGTTTCGGGAATTTAAATAGCTTCGTCATGTCATTTGGAAATTGTGTGCAAAATTTGGGTTCATTCCGGGATGATTTGATATGTTTCAGCGCGAGTTTTGGAAATTGAAAGTTCAAAGTTCATAGATATTGATTTGAGGGGTGATTTGTCGTTTCAATGTTGTTATGTGTGTTTTGAGTCCTCGAGTAGGTCTGTATTGTGTTATGGAACTTGTTGGCATGTTTGGACGGGGTCCTGAGGGGACTCGGGTGAGTTTCGGGGAGGTTCGAAGCATTTTGAACATTTTGGCAAAGCTTGGAGTCTGTCGGTTCTGGTGTGATCTCACCTGCGGCTGGTATTGCGCAGGTGTGATGGTCCCAGAAGCATTAGAGGATTCGTAGAAGCGAGGAAGGGAGCTGGGCGTGAGGATCGCAGGTGCGAATGCTTGGACGCACCTGCGCAACCGCAGATGCAGTTCAAGTGCGCAGAAGTGCGATTTCAAAAGCGGCTCAAAGACCGCAGGTGCGAGGTATTGCTGAGCCAGGCTGTTTAACAGAAGCGAAGTTTTACCGCCAAAGCGGTGGTCGCAGATGCGGAAGTGCTGGGCAGAGGATATAAAAAATCGAGGGTTTTGGTCTTTATTCATATTTTGAGATGTGGGACTCAGATTGAGGCGATTTTGGAGCAAATTTTATCATAAAGATTGGGGTAAGTGTTTTCTATTAGGCTTTGGTTATATTTCACAAATCTATCTTCATTTTTGGCAATTGATGATGAATTTTAAATAGAAATTAGGGGTTTTGGCCTAAAGTTCATAATATGAATTTTTAAGTTTTGAACATCGATTTAGAGTCGGAATTAAGTGAAATTAGTATAGTTGGACTCGTAATTAAATGGGTTGTCGGATTTTATGAGTTTTGTCGGGTTCCGAGGTACGGGCTTGGGTTGGGTTTTTGGGCCGATTTTGGGCTTTGATTCAAGATTTGATATTTTACGATTGGGATTGGTTCCTTTAGCATTGTTTGATGTATTTGAATTGTTGTTGGTTAGTTTCGAGCCGTTCGGAGGTCAGAACACGCGAGATGGAATCTTGGAAGTATCGATTGGCTTGCTCGGCATTGGTATTGTCTTGTTTAAGGTAAGTAACTCTTCTAAACTTAGTGTTGAGGGTATGATACCCCGCAATACATTCTATGTGATTTGTATTGAGGTGAAGCACATGCTAGGTGACTGGCGTGTCGGTGTGCACCATATGAATTGGTACTTTGTTGCTTCCATGACACTGTATAGTGGCCCTAATTTGTTGATATTTGTGTTTTCACCGCGTGGTAAAGTAATTAAGATGTCAATCATGCTAAAGACTACGTTTAGGCTTCATGTTGATGTTGTTAGGACCCATAGTGGTCGTTTCTTGCTGCCATCTCACTGATTTCATTGATATTTCGTACTCAGTCATATTATGCATTTATATCGTATCTCAGTCTCAGTTGTTGTTATTGATACATTATATCATTGTTGTCGTGCTAGTTTCATGACATTGTGAGCCTGTGAGTGAGACCGGAGAGATTGACTACTAAGTGAGGCCGAGGGACCGAGTGAGAGTGACATTTTGGGATCGGGTTGCATGCCTACGGATATATTGATTATATTTATGTATGTGGATCGGATTGCACGCCACAACAAGCCTTCGGGCTATATATTTATGTATATGGATCGGGTTGCACGTCGCAACAAGCCTTATGGCTACTTATATATATTATGAATCGAGTTGCACGCCGCAACAAGCCTTAGGGATACTTCTATATATTATGGATCAGGTTGTACGCCGCAACGAGATTGGATCGGGCTGCACGTCACAGCGATATAGCGCTTGGGTTGAAGGAGCCTCTTCAGAGTCTGCACACTCCCAGTGAGAGAAGACGAATATATATATATATATATGGAGGGGGAATAGGGCTGCAAGCCACAACGGTTATTATACAACGCTGAGTGATTGAGTGATTGAGTGTTCTGAGCATTCAGCATAGTGAGAGATGATGTGAGACAGTGAGATTGAGTACTCTGAGAGTGTGAGTACATGATTCATCTCTGATGTACATGGAATTTGCATGCACACATGACATACAGGTATAGAGATGCATTTTTCCTCGTGTTATACGGTATCACGTCATTCATGACTTATTATACACATTGATATGTGGGCATAGAGAGGTATTTTATACTTTTTATATAGAAAGAAAAATAAAACATTTTTTATTTATTGTGGAAAAGATATTTGAAAATTTTCAATTTTTAAACCTACTCGTATTTTTGGCATTTTCGGTAAGAGATTTGGTGTTTTTTCACTGAGATACTTGAAAAGCATGACCATTTTCTGAAATTGTGAACAAGCTGAGCATTTTTACTTCTGAGATACCTCTTTTGTACTTGTATTTGTGCTGTTATGAACTGTTTCGGGATTTTGGTATTGAACCCGACCTTGTGTTAGCTCGTCACTGCTTTCAACCTAAGGTTAGATTTGTTACTTACTGAGTACATGGGATCGGTTATACTCATACTTCACTTGTGCACCTTGCGTGCAGATGTTGTTGCATTCGATGGTAGCTGGATTGAAGATGTACCTGCGTTCCGGTTGAATCTGCCCCTTGTTCGTGGTAGCTTTAGATCTATAAAACTCTGTTTATGTACTTTTCAAACAGACGATGTATTATTTCATTTCAGCTTTGTAAATATTATTCTTAGAAGCTCATGATTTGTACTACCAGTCCTTGGGGAATGTATAGAAGTCAGATAATTTCTTTACTTTATTGTCTTGTTAATATTATTAGAATTAGATAGTTATTAGTTGGCTTACCTAGCGGGTTGAGTTAGGTATCATCACGACTAGTGATTTTGGGGTCGTGACATAGGCAGAGGTAAAGTCTGTGTATACACTATCATTCCCAAACTCCCACATGTGAGAATGTACTCGATATGTTGTTGTCGTTGTATACAACTCCATTACTACTATAGTACTACCAATGAAAATGCTTAATATCCTAGGTAAAGGGTAAACAATGAACATGATTGATTTCTCTTTTGTAATTCCGCAATGAAAATAAAAGAGAAAATAACTATTCAAGTCAAACATACATTCCAGAAGATAGAGTCAAATATACATGAGAAAATGACCCTCTATAGCCCCTCTAAATTTTAATAACCCATATTTTTCCTCATTGACACAAGATGTCCCTTTGGCCCAAACATATTACATCTAATAGCCCAAAATATTAATTTTGTATATTTTTTGTATAGTGAGTCTATTTTGTATATATTTTGTATAGACACAATCTATTTAGTATATATTTTGTATAGTGACAGTCTATTGTATATAAATTATACAGTGACAGTCTATTTTGTATATTTTAGTATAATGAAAGTCTATTTTATATATATATATATATATATATATATATATATATATATATATTGTGTAGTGACAGTCTATTATATATTTTTTGTAAGTGACGGTCGTGGCAATCTATTTGGTATATTTTTTGTATAGTGATAGTCTATTTCGAATACATTTTGTATAGTTTGTCTATTGTATATAAATTATATAGTGACAATCTATTTAGTATATTCTTTGTATAGTGACAACCTATTTTGTATATATTTGAAAATTTTGTGAGGGTATTCCTACTGCGCGTAAACATGCATCAGCCCGTTATTTGTTGTCATTACATTGATATTCCTATGTTTTTTTTGTGTGTGTTATATTATAGGAAGAGCTTAAAAATACCACCATAAAGATGGTTGAGCAAAGCAGGGTTCTCAACACCCCTGGTGCTGAAGACCAGACCAAAAGAGAGTTAGATACACTCTAGCAAGAACTTGAGTAAGTTTGTTATTTTTCTGTTTGGGGTTCTGCATTATCTCAAGATGTTCAATTCGACACCATGAACTGAAACTGAAAGAATCATTTTATTTGAACTTTTGGGAACTTGGACTTGTTAAATCCTCAATATATTTGTTACGATTTATAAGTTTTTGGGAATTTTGTGCCTTCCCTTGAGTTTTTGGCTAGCTATTATAATTAGTTTTTTGCTTCAAATTGCAAAATAGATTTGTGGGCTAGAGATTGTAAAAAGTTTTAGCCGAGCGGCTAAAAATGAAATTGTCTCAATATACATTACCGAGTCCAATCAAATGTCTAGCTCTAATATTTGCAGACCTAGCCCAACAAAATAATATAGCATAACTAACGAGCGCAAGCCTAATTTGATATCTAAAAGGGAAATTTTCATTCATATACCATATAGGAAACCTTATTACCAAAAATATTCATGGTTTAAAAAGCACCCGCCCTGTTAATAGTTTTTCTACAAAAAAAATACAATTCATTAAATATGGGATAATAGTAGTTGCATTCTTCCTATTTAGGTGCGTTAAAATTATGGAAGTAAAATATTCTAATTGATATTTTGAAACGGAAATCACGCATTAAACATTATCATCAGTTTCAAATAAAAATTTATTGACCTGCTCTGCAGAAACTCTGTGTTTCGACATTTTTTCTTAATCCACAAAATCTTCAACAATTCTTCTGCAACAAAACGCAATCATGTCCAAAATCCCAATTATGCTACAATTGAATGGGAATTGGGATAGCTATGGGAGATCTAGAGATTTTCAGGTCGATGGCATTGTAGTCGATGAGGATGTGAGTTACCGTATATTGATTTCTACAATTGCAGCGCAATTAATGATTGATACTTCCGAAAAAATTATAGAAATCAAATACATTGTGAACGAACATTGTCCTCCAATGAAAATTAGGAACGATATGGGTGTTCGTGTATATATGGAGACAAAAAAGGAAAACAAAAACTTATGATCATATTCGCTATGTATAACTGTTGTGATTTTCATATGGAATTGAGTATCACCAATGAAAACACAAGTGCAGGTTTGTTCTGTTACAAATTCTATCAAATTCTGGTTTTATATTAAAATCTACAAAATATCTACATTTATCTACAAATAAACTACATATCAGTGTACACATATATATATAGCAGTATTGATTTTAACAGTATCTACAAAATTGCTACATTTATTCTACAATTAAACTACATACTATTTGAAAAAAAATGTGGAATACATAATTTCAATTCATCTACAAGTTATCTACAAATATTCTACAAAATGGTAATAATGACAGTATTTATCTTTATTTTCATGCAGGTTCCTCTGGAACACTAAAGTTACTTGATATGCCAGCATCTCCCGTTATAGAGGAATATGAAAGTATAATAATAACAGAAAGTACACCAAGTGTTATTGAAGAAGGACAAGTGTACCAAGACAAGCAAACAGTTGCAACTGCAGTGAAGCACTATTCTGTCATGCACAAGTTCCAATTCAGGGTTAAAAGATCTAGTCACAGAAGGTATGAACAGATGAATGGTCAAAAGATCATTATATTTTCATTTTTGTAGTTTATTTGTAATTTTTTACTTCTTTAGTTTTTCCTTGTGATATGTGTTTATAAATATTGTAGATGAATTGTAGTTATATTTGTATACTTTGTTGCTTTATGTTAAGACAGTCCTTTTTTTACATATGCATTGATAACCAGTATTCAAATTATTTTTATATTGTAGCTACTGGCTTATATGTGTTGGTGAAAACTGTACATGGCACTTCAAGGCAACTAGCATTAATGATTCTGCAATGTTCAAGGTCAGAAATTTCAACCGCCAGCACACATGCTCTTTAATGGACAATACATCCATATAGCACAAACCTACTGCAGTGGTAGTTGGTAGCATGGTTATTCCAAAGTATTCTGATCCCAACACCGTTTACACACCAAAGGATATACAAACTAACATGTTGTCTGAACACGGCGTGAACATAAGTTACATGCAAGCATGGAGAGCAAAAGAAAAGGCTTTACAGTTTTTGAGAGGTCATCCTGCTGACTCATACAGCAAATTACCAAGCTATTTTTATATTCTTGAGAAGACGTATCCGGGATCTGTAGTTAAATTGAAGAAGACAGCAGATGAATGCTTCTTATATGCATTTGTTACTATTTGTACGTCAATCAGTGGTCGGGAACATTGTAAGCCAGTAGTAGTTGTTGAGGGGACTTTCTTAAAGTCAACATACAGGGGAATAATGCTGACAGCTAGTACAATGGATGCAGTATGTAAAATTGTAGATATTTTGTAGACTGTTTATAATATGTAGATAATTTGTAGATATTTTGTAGATATATTGTAGTTTGTATGTCTTTGCCTTTTATGTGTATTTTCAAAGCTGCTAGTTAATTATTTTGTGATTCATAATGTAGATACAATATTACCATTGGCATATGCTGTTGTTGATTCGGAAAATGACGCATCGTGGAAGTGGTTTTTTGAGCAATTCAAGCATGCATATGGTGAAAGACCTTCAATGTGTGTTGTTTCAGATCGGAATGAGAGTATCATGAAGGCAACAATCATTGTCTATCCTGGCATGCCACATTACTCTTGCATGTGGCATATTTGGACAAATATAAGGGCAAAGTTCAAGAAGGGTCATCTAAAGTTAAGCGAATTATACTTTGCCACAACACGATAATACACTCTGGATGAATTTAATGAAAGGATGTCGAAGATTAAAGAGATAGGCCCGCGTGTTAAATCATACCTATATGATATTGGCTATCATAGATGGTCAAGAGTACATGCAACGGTGAACAGAACTTGGACTATGACATCAAACATTGCAGAGTCGTTGAATGTTGTAACAAAAGATGCAAGAGAGTTGTCGATAGTAGAACTATTAGAGTATATGAGGATCTTCTTGAACGTTGCACCAACGAGAAGTTATTGAAAGCAAAGGGTACTTTCACATATCTTGAGTCAAAATTCAACGAAGAATTGGATAACAACAGAACATTATCGCAGAAGCTTAGGGTAAGATCTGTTTATTTGGTATATAAAAATAATATATTAACATTCAGTGTTCCCAGATTGTAGATAATTTGTAGATTTTAGATAACTTGTAGATAATTTGTAGATAATTTGCAGATAAGTTGTATTATGATTGTAAATATTTTGTTTTCTGTTTGTAATGTAATTGTAGGTGAGGGCTTCAACAGATCATATTCATACTGTGATATATGGTGTGAAGCGGTACATTGTGTGTCTTGAAAACAAGAAATGTAGTTGTGGCCAGTTCCAGCTTGATGAACTTCCTTGTGCGCATGCTTTGGCTGCTTTAAGGCACAGGAATGAATCTTATGAAAACTATTGCTTGCCGTTTTACACAAGGGAGAGCCTATTGCGTACTACCTGATGAAAGCAAATGGAATATCCCACAACCTATATCTGATGAAGTAGTACATCCACCTACAGGAGGGAAACGGCAGCCAGGAAGACCTCAAAAATAAATATACAAAACATATGATGAAATAAATTCAAAGAAGTACAAGGTGTCATGTGTCAACTGTGGAGGTGAAGGGCATAACAAAAGATCTTGCAAGAATGCGCCCAAAAAGAAATAAATTTCATGTAGTTAACAGGGTATTTCAAACGAATTGTTAGTGTGTTCAGGATAACAGAATTTTGTGTGTAATTGTTGAAGTTTTTTAAGATCATAATGTAGTTAGTTTCAATTTTTTTCTTTTTTTGTTAAAATCTTTTTCTGTATTGACATAATACTTTCATAGAGTGATTTGTTTTTTTACTATCTCAAGGATCCTTTACATAGTAGTTAATATTTATTTACAATTTATCTTCAATACAACTACAATAGGATTTTAAATTAACTTGAGTTGACAGAATAACTACATTTTAAATCAATAGGAAAGGAGTTATATATACAAATTAAATACAACAAGATATTAAATCAAATGGAATGGTCAGAATAAACACATTGGTAAATATTTTCTACAAATTATATACACATTGAACTACAATTATATACAATATTTTTTACAATTTTAACATTCAGAGTTCTCAGATTGTAGATATTTTGTAGTTTATTTGTAGATAATTTGTATTCTAACAACAAAATAACTACATATTTTTTAGTTGACTGAATAACAGTATAAAAATTCAGTTGGAAAGGATTTATATGATTAAATAATGAAGAACAAGTAATATAAACATTCAACAAGCGAAGATAAAACCAACAGGTTGTTTCATTTGAACTACTAAACTGGATAGAGAAAAACAAAACAAAGTCTACTGTAAGTGTAGCGCAAGTCTACTACAATTAAAACACAAAAATATTGTTCAAAAACTTGTGTACTACCTTTCTTCTAAACAAGCATCAACGAAACAACTGTACTACATGTTTCATACATAGACATGACAACTACTTCTTCTTCATCTGAACTCTTGTTTTCTCATTCAAAGCTGGTGCACCCTTTCTCCTTGCCAATCTGCCTGTCACCTCACTTTCACTAATTGCCCCATTTTCCTGCTTCTTTCTAGCATAGTCCACAGTAACGCTCCATAGCGTCTACGATGTTGGTCAATATCAGAAAGGTCTTCTGCGGGAATTAACAAATCTCCAAGACTAACATACTCCACAAAGGCAGCAACAAATACACCACAGTCGCTGCAAAAATAAAAAAATGTCAATATTTACCAAATGAGTATAAACAAAAAAGAATTAAATGTATAGAAAGAAATAATATTTTTTTACAGTGATACTTCTTTTTGCTGTGGAATCTCTCTAATGATCCACTGAATGTTAAGAGGGTCGGTAACAGCTTTCTCAATGTATGCCTTTGTATTCTTGAATTGATGTCTTTACGCTTCCCATAAAAATCGGTGCATGACAAATACAAAGGGATAATAACAAAAAACTTGTCGACACAAGATTCAACAAACTTATGATTGCGTGAAGAGACCATGGAATCATACACATAAAGTTTCCTGTCTGCAATGTCAAAAATAATCAACACCCAGTGGAATTTTTCTACAATGTTGACAGGCATGATGACATAGTCAACTTTCTCCCATGCAATATTTTCAAGTAGTCTATACCCCAATATATATTCTGCTACAACATCCTAAGGTTTAACAACAGAAAACTTCTTTTCTTGAGGAGAATTTTGGAACTTTTCATAAATTTGTTCAATATTGAACAAACAATCTGTTGTAGTAAACCTGCACTTATTGTGGGGGTCATACTTGCCTCTTTTCCTCAAGTAATATATTATAACATCAATGTGCTGCAACAAAAACAATTGGCATTTATACAACAAGTCAACTTCAAATAATATACACAAAACTACAATAAAACTACAATTACACTACAAATAGAAACAAAGCATCTACAACCGATCTACAATTTATACTACAAGTCATCTTTAAATAATCTACACAAAACTACAATATACCTAGAATTACACTACAAACAGAAAACACAGCATCTACAGTCATGTCTACAAGATATCTACAAGTTATACTACAAGTCATCTTCAAATATTCTACATAATCTACAACATAACTACAATTACACTACAAATAGAAAACAAAGCATCTGCAATCATATCTACAATTTATCTACAATATATCTACAAACTAGGTACACTAATTCTTACCGAGTCATTGAGGACTTGTCCGGGGTGTGCTAGGGAAAAGAACCACTCCTTATTGTCAATCTTTTCCACTCCAGGATCTAACCATGTCTTAATTTGGTTGTCCTTTATGGAATACGGAGCCTTCCTCCTATAAAACAAATAGATATCAAAAAAAAATTGTAGAATGAAGTGGATATGTAAAAGATGAATGCTGGAATCAAAGTGTCAAATTGTGCATTCTAACCTCTTTGAACCTTTGTCGGTACCGTGGTATAACCACTTGTTGAATTGATCCAACACCTCAGGATCTACATCTTCACCAATAACAGTAGTAAATGGGTGCTTGAGGTGGAAAATTTGAGGTCCAACCGAGGTGCTACCACCAGTACTGTATAGAGGGAGAAATGGTGATCGGGCATGCTTTCCCGGCTGCCTTATTCTACCTGGATGCATAGGTTTTGCATCATCTTGTATAGGCTTGCCAAACTTAACCAACTGGGATAAGTTATTAGGCACCTCGAAATCATCAAGTGTAACCTCCTTCTTCTCACCTTCGTATTCTTCAGAATCACCTATATTCACATACTGTGCCTCTGCACCTGCATTGTCATCTACCCTATTCGCCTGTTCTGTTTGAGCTGCTACTGTCACTCCTTGAATTGGATACTGTGCATTCATATCTTCCCTCTCTGTAACACCATGTATATCTTACTTAATAGAAAAGGTAAAAATATTCAAACATAAAGAAAATATCTCTGAATACCAATTCATACATGCATTCTCTTCATCAGCTGCACCTTCAAAATGTGTATATAAATCAACACGTGTTGGAAGATTTTCTTGACCAATTTCAACTTCAACATGTTCTATTTTTTTCATTAAAAATGTTGAATCATACTGGATAATAGTGGCTTGACAGATTAAGGAGATATGTAGGTGTGTTATAAGATCTATATTTATCTGTTAACAAACTACAATATGCTGTATTGAATTGTATATATTCTCTATATATAATGTAGACATATTGTAGATATTTTGTAGATAAGCGTAGATATGTTGTAGATAATCTATAGCTAATTGTAGATAAAGTGTAAATATTTTGTAGATACATGTTTTGCTGGTGTTGGCCTGCACTTGTTCCCCACTATTGGACTGAAATTGCTGATTGTTCATGTCTTTTTGTTGGTCATTATTTTTTGTTGAACTACCAGCAAACTGAAAGTTTTATATTAGTTTGTATATATATATTTTAGAGGTGCCATAAATTGTTTTGTTATATAAATAAAATTCAAATCTTACCTTTGCATCAGCTTGGTCATTTTGACTACTTATCAACTGCAGAACAGTCTTGACAGAGTCGTTTATTAGCACTCGAAGGCTACCGAGTTCTACAAAGACAGCTTTCCCAAAATCTGCAAGCTTTTCATCAATCTACATGTTACAAAATAATACATTGTTAACTTATGAATATTTCTTAACCTACATTCAAAAACAGATGCAGTATTATATATAGATCAGAATGTTGTATACATATTACCTTCTCAATGCCTATTTCTAATTTTCTAATCTTTTTAAGAATAGACTCCTTGTCCTCTTCTCCAATTGATTTTTTGGGTTCCAACGGAGGAGCATCAGCATTGGGAACCTCAGAAATATGTTCAACCTCTTGAACTGTGTACTCAACTTTGTAAGGCAAAAACATCACTGCAATCTCTTCAGGAGATTCACTTATGTTGGTGAACTGAATGAGGAAAAAATCAATTAGTTTGATTAAGGTAGAAAATGTACAATAATTGTAGATATTTTGTAGGTAAACTGTATAATCATAAATAAACCCATTTTACCTTTATCCATTCAGGCTTGATTATTTTTTCTTCAAAGGCAGCTAACCAAATCTGACCCTTACTAGCTGACCAGCTAAGTATGCAAGGGATTGAATTAGCACTCCTCGTAGCTATATCATTGTTGACGGTAGAGCAACACTCATACAACCATACTTGCTTGGCTAGTGGAAATCCTCGTATGAGATAATAATGTACAAACGGATTTAGCCTATGCCTAACAAATTCCATCAACTGTCTGTAAGACTTAATACCCCATGGGTATGTCTCGTACTGACCAGATCCACCATAAAAAATATAAAGTGATCTACAAACCCAACATGGTCTTTCTCTGAAGGACAAATGAAAAATTCTAAGAGATAAAGAATACACAACTTCACTGTGTCCTCATCATTACCCAGGTTCTGTTGGTTACTATTTGTTTCAGATATGTCTTCTCCACTCTTAACTTGTTTGAAAAATAACTGCTCATTATCTTACTAACATAATTCGCAGTGTAACCAAAGTCTGTAACCTGGGTATGACATCTAAGACCAGTTATTAGGGCAAACTCCCTCAATTCAAAATTTAGCCTCTCACCCTTTAACTCGGCAGAAAAATGTGAAGCATTGGATTAACTCAATTCATACTTCATAAGAAGATGAATGGCCTGATTTTGCATGCATAGACTGGGAAAAGACAGTAAGTAGCCAAAAAACAAGTCTTTTTGAAAAGCTTCAAACCATTTGGAGACAGAATCTCTTTAATTTGGCTAGGAATGCTAGGGTCACATAATGTGTGAAATCTAAGTACCCCATAATCAATATTATAGGGTGCGAAAAAATATACATTCTGCACAAATAAAACAATCTCACATTAATTAAGTGCCTAAAAAACATAGATTCATCTACAATTTATTTACAAAATAACTACAAAGAAACTACAGAATATCTATAATTTTACACATACTATGCAAAAGGCAGCAACAAATATCTACAATTCTGCCGGAATAGTTATTTGTATCTTTAAGACTACAAGTAATCAACAAAATAACTACAAAGAAACTACAAAATTTCTACAAATGTAAAAACAAATCAGTAAAACTACAATTAATCTTCAAAATGAAGACAACTAATATACAATTCTCTAAAACACATATTACGCAGATTTTAAAAACCTAAAACAAACTAAATAACTAGAGACGAAATTACTAAATTTTTACCTTCACCTTCCGAACATTTTTATGTGTTTTTTTTTATTTTTCTTCTTTTGGGGAGTATTTGAACTGGGAGACACCTTAACTTTCTTTCCTGGTTTAAGAATAGGCACATCTTCTACAAAATCGTCATCTAACAATATATATTTTCCTTTTCTTTTCACTTGTTTGACTGGCGTAGAAGATTCCCCAGCATCGACATCGTGTTTTTGTTTGGTTCTAGTTTCAGCCCTGATTTGTCTTGGAGAAAGATTATGCGTCGTATCTACATTTGCATGGGCATATTTTCCAAGCTTTTTCGGTGATTTTGGTGATAAAGCACCCAAATTAAAGAGGGTATATCAGCTTCTCTACCTTTTTTAGGACTATGTTTAGAAGGTTTGTTCTTCTTCATTAAGGAAATTTTAGCTGAATTAAAATGGGTGTATTAACTTTGTTGAAGAAATGTCTTCAATTTTCACTAAATGTAGACGAAAAACTTTTGAATTGATCTTTAATGGTGGGTTAACTGATGTTTCTATGGTTTTAGAAGAGGGAAAGGGGTAAAAGGAACGTGTGTTTGAGTAAAACGTGTATGAGGGTGAGGGTTTAGGAGAGAAAAATGTGGGAGGGGTGGGATATACGGTACCTTTAATTAAGGAGGTAAATATGCTGCATTAATTATACCATTAAAACACATTATGGTATAGAATTGGTAATTAGGTACACTAAATGTAATTAAATCAAACCTTAAACATTGAGAGTAATAAGGTTTACTATATGGTATAGGAATGTAAAAATTCCTATCTAAAAGGATCTTTTTTCATTCCTATACACTATTTGAAACCTTATTACGAAAAATATTTATATTTTGGTATTTACCGACCTAAACACATTTTAGTTACAAAATATATACAATCCACCTTAAAAGGCTCCCAATCCATTATTTGTGCCTTCAATCAAGGGATTTAGTTATACCCTTTTACTTTTTTCTCTTCTCTTTTTCTTATAATACAATATTGGCCCATTTCCATATTTTAAAATTAGAGCGAGAAGGGGCAAGTTGTGAACGGGATTGTGTCATTTTAAAATTAGAAACGCTTCTGAAGCTGCCTTTTCATTTTTCGCAAAATTGTACGAAGTTTTTTTCTAATGACACCCAGTTGGTTCTAGCAAAAATTAAGGAAAAGACATACTCCATTTTTTAGGCAATTGACATACCAAGTCTAATAAATTTAGTAGTATTGATTGACGACTTCAATGGAGGAAAAGACATACTCCATTGAAGGTGCACATACTTTTCACACAGGCTTGATGTTTACAAATTGAATAAAAATGAGGAAAAAGTGTTATGCCCAGACAAAGAAGAGAACAGTTATTTGTTTCTGTCTTTTTTCTCCCACACCATTGAAATGCATAACCCTAATACTCTTTTGGACCCTATGAAGTTGAAGTTCAACTTCAAGATGTATAGAAAATTGGTTGATGATTGATGGTCTCATGAGTCATGACATGATTGCTTTCAGAGCGTCTTTGATATATCGGTATTTGAATGGAAAACCCAACTCATTGGCCCTCGATGGAACCACCGTCTGCCCATCCAACACCTGAAATACACATTACTAGGCATTTGGACAATATTTGGTTGAAGTTAATGGAAAAAATAAAAGTATAAAAGTATAATATATACATAATAATTATATATTATACAACTTTCATACATTATTTCTACCCAGTTATATACAACTATAATATCATACAACTTAAATACAAATTTTATACAATATGTCTTTTGTAAAGTTTGTTTCTGATTTATACATAGTAAAAACAATTGAGAATACAACTAATTATATATTATACAACTTATCTACAACTTTCATATATTATTTCTACCCAGTTATATATAACTACAATATTATACAACTTAAATACAATTTTTATACGAATATTTTTCAACTTTCATACAATATTTAAATTAAAAATATATATAAACAACATAATACAATTTTTCTATAACTTTACTATAATTTTGTAAGTATAACGTATGTCATGTCTTCTTCTTCTTCTTCTTCTTCTTCTTCTTCTTCGGGTTTCAATATGAAATTCAGCCAAAATCAAGTTTAATCTTCACCAAAACACTCTCAGAATTGAGATATAAACTCCAAACAATATTTCGAATTGTTTGCAACAACACCATATCCAGACAAATAATGATTTTTGAAAACCCAAATTCAAATTCAAAGCTTTTTAATGACTGTCAATGGTGGAATTGATGCTCTATTTTCCTTTGCTCTACATTACTAGAATTAGGGAATGAGAGATAGAGAGAGACGTAGAGAGAGAGAGAGCAAGAGAGAGAGAGAGAGAGAGAGAGCAGGAGAGAGAGAATAAGGATGAAAAATAATGGATTCCTAATATAAAGGGATACTCATTTAATTCCTAAAGTATATATAATTGTTAAATTTGTATATAAGATGTAATTAAATTGAAACTTGAACATAGGAATGTAAAAAACTCTATCCAAAACCTTCAACTCTTTTGGGATTTTGGCATGGGTGTAACAATATACCCACATAATTAGCAGAAAAAAGCTTTAGTTATAGATACTAACACCATGTAGCCAATAAATATATATCACAATAATAATGTGTATATCAAACGTGTATCATAACTTTAGTTTTTTTCTTTGTGTATATCAAAATGTATATTAAAATTTATTTTCCTTCTTTGTATACCTAAAATATGATTTGTAAATATAGCTGTTTAAAATTTGTTGTTGTCTCTATATCAATATATATCACAATAAAATAATTATATTATTTGTATATCACTGTGTATAACACATCAAATAATATGTATACCAAAATGAGTTAATTTTTCTTCTTTGTGTATACCGAGAATGAGTATCACAGTGTATAACACATCAAATATTATTTGTTGCTCAAGTTTTGGTGCATGAAGAATTGCAATAATCTTTCCTAAACTATGAGTGAGAATGGATAGAAGAAGAGAGGTAGAGAGGAGATGACAAAGAGAGGTAGAGAGGGTGACAGAGAATAAATAGGGAAGTAGGGTTTTGGAGAATTGGCTATACAATGTCAGAATGACACAGTTACCTACAAAAATAAAAATACAGAGAATAAATAGGGAAGTAGGGTTTTGGAGAATTGGCTATACAATGCCAGAATGACACAGTTACCCACAAAAATAAAAATATTTACCCTTTGTCTATTTATTTATTTTTCTACCCATCAAACTAATTACATTTCCTACCCATAGTAATTTTTGTGGAGAATTTTTTCTTTATTCTCCAATTCTTTTTTATTTCTATGCTTCTTTTCTTTTCTTTTCTTTTTTCTTTTTTTCTTTCTTTTCTCCTTTTCTTTTGTCTCGTCTTCTTCTTATTTTTTTCTTTTTTTATTTTCTAATTTCATTTAACTTCTTTTTTTTATTTTTTTTTCTCTTCATAATCTAATTTCATTTACTGTTTTACTATTTTTATTATTCCTTTTTTTTTACACTATTACTAAAGAAAAATCAAATTATGTACCAATTAAATGTAGGTAATACAACCAAAAAAAATTAACTAACATATGATACCAGTATAGTATATAGTTATACCAACAGGGTATACAATTGTATGCAAAAAGTTAAATTTATTTTTTTTAATTCAATACTGAAATAATATTAGTTGTCAATAAAAATTCCAAAAAATTCTAAAAGGATCTAATTGTAAGAGTATACCGTTACATTATATAACATATTACAGTTTTTTTTTTTTTTTTTTTTTTTTTTTTTTTTTTTTGCATTTTCAATTTGCCCCTCAAGTTGGGTAAAAGCTTAAAGTAATTAAAAGAAAAAAGGCAAGTGAATTTACGGGTAATAAGTATACTATTATGGTATATTGTATACTATTACAGTATATTGCATATTATTATGATATACTATAACAATATATTGTATACTCTAATAATGTTGCAGTATAACTATATACTCCTATAGTATATTGTACTGTAGAGGTATACTGTTAGGTAACTATGTTCTTCTTCGATTATTATAATACACCGTTGCAGTATATTGTAAACTATATTAGTATACTATTGTAGTATTGCTATATACTCCTACAACATATTGTATACCGTAGCAGTATACTATTGAGTAGTTGTGTTCTTCTTCGATTTTCAGCTGAAAATTTCGATCTCAATCACCTCAAATCAGCTCCAAATGCTATCAGTTTCAGTATGAACTTCCATAAGGTACTATAAGCAATATTAACAGCACCCACTTTGAATCAAACAAGAAATCTTCAATAAAAATTTTAAATTCAAGAGCTTCAAACCCAACAATGATAAATATTAAATTTTAAATACAGGAGCTTCAAGCTCATCAATGGTGGATCTTCATACACATACAAAAATCAGAGCTGGGAAACTTAATATATAACTTCAACAACACATGGGTTCAGAAATACAAATAAATACAAAAAAAAATACTAATATAGAAAGAGGATTTTGGAGTGAAACTCATATACAATAATATTGAAGATAGAAACAAACTCTGAAGAAAAATTCACAAGTCAAATCAGTAATTGTTGTGTGAAATATATTTTTCATGGTTTGGTTATGAGATTTTTGAAATGAAAGAAATGGTTGGGTGAAATAGCGTTAACTGAGGCGTTAAATGAGGGGAATAAGCTGATACAATGGGCGGGTAAATAGTTTGGACCGTATGGGTAGGAGAAGTAAATAATTTATTTTCTATATTTATTTGTTTTCCTTACTATTTCCCTAATTTGGGGGATATTAAAACATTGATTCATTATTGGAAAAAGAGTAGAAATACAGCATTTTTCTTGGGTATTCTTCTTCTTCTTTTTCTTCCTATCAAAGGAAGCACAAACCATACTTCTTGGCCAGAAAATTCACATGGGGAAGCAAGAGTTAACTGAGTATGCCAAAATGGTATATTTGGCAACTGGCAAAAAGTGTCATGGCCTACATTTATGAATTATGATGATACAATCATATCCAACAAGAGCACAATAAAGTGCTGATTTTATTGGACAAATAATCATATGCCAACCACATTAATTGGTGTCATTGTACGACTATGGATGTCTACATTATATCACAGCCAACACCACTTCTTAAGTTAAATTCAATTTTGAGCTATTAAGCTAGCGTTTGGCCATAGATTTTCAAATTTGTTTTAAAAAATCTGTTTTGGGTGAAGTTTGACTTGAAGATGAAATGTGTTTGGACATAATCTCCAAAACATATTTCCCAAATTTATTTTGGAAAAACATGTGTATTATGAGGGATTTGGCTCGAAACCAGCTATTGAGCTGGTTTTGGAATTTGGGATTTGGGATTTTACCAAAATTTATGGCCAAACATGTATTTGCCAAATAAAACCCAAATTTATTTTGGCAAAATCTATGGGCAAACGGTCCTAAATGTATTCCTTGCATAAGATTAACAAAAGCCTTCATAAAATGAAATATCATTTCTTTTGATATATGGTTGAGTATATTAGCCTTCATAAAGTGAAATATCATTTCTTGTGATGTATGATTGAGTATATTTAGCCTTCACTTAAGTGAGACGTTGCACTTCTAGTTTTTTTGTGAATCTTTACAAATTTAACGAATTATTAACTACTCGTATGAAACATTTAATTACTCATCTGTGATGTTTACGGGTATATAATTCTAAAAATAACCTAAATATAACGTGTTATATATGTAAAAGGGGGTATAAACATGCATTTTAATCACTTCAAAGTTAAATATCCAGGGATCAAAAGTGCAATTATCCCTAGTTAGAAATTTCCTTTCTTCTTTTAGCTTTCGGTTTGCTGCCTCCAATCCCCTTACCTAAAGACTAAAATAAGTTGAAGACAGAGGAGAAGTAAAGTACATTACATTTATTTTCACTTGGTTTTAATCTTGCAGAAATAGCCATTATCAAACCTCTAAATTCATTGGACAACTTACAATAAATACCTACTTTTAATTTCCATTCTCTGTGAATGCTATTATCTATCATCTTAACCCCACTAAAGCAGAGGCCTCAAAGGCAAATCTTTGATTAATTAGCCTCAATGATGTAGCGCAAGACTACACCAAAAATAAAAAGGCTAAAAGTTATAGTGCACTTTCACCTTTGCCTTCTCCTTAGGTTCTTTTTCAATTGCACACTTGATGCCTGAATCCAAACTTTTCATTTCTGAGATCAAATTCAACTAAGAAGTTCTGCATCTGAAAATTCCCAAGAATTATCGATGGTCCGGTTGACAACTCCGGGCCAAAAGCACTATCTGTGATCATAGTTAAACAAACCACATCATTTTCACCTGCAATGGAAAAGTAATTTGCCAATGGCAATGCCATCTCTGAACCACCTTTGAAATGAAACTTGAGCTCTGGCAAAGAAACTGTTTTGTGGCTGGAAATATTGAAACATGGCCTTAAACCTGTTAATTTCTCAATATTTTCAGTTCTTGAAATACCCTTAACTTGGTTCACAAATGCACTAAGCACAGGCTCGAAAACGCCACGATTCATGTATGTGAAAGTTGTGCCTGAATCCACAATACTCCCTCCATTTCCATTAGAATCAGGTGTCAAATACTTGTATGAAATCTTCACTTTCTTCCCTCCAACTGTAATTTTCCTAAGACCAACATAATAGTATACTGATAATGCATTTTTACCAGCCACCACAGGATTTTTCAGCAGTGGGGTATAGCTAAAATTTGCAGACTTTTCAGCTTTGAAATCCAAAACAAGATTGCTACTTTTACCAGTGTCATCAAACCTATGTGAGACAAGACAATAAGAGAATTTCTTAACACCTAATTGACTTGGCAATGATGTAAGTCCACGACCTAAACCAGCAATTCCAGCAGGTTGTTGAGAAGAAAACATAGAACAGCCCACAAGAAAATTAGGTATTTTCTTGTTAGACATATCAAGAGTTTCAACAAGAGCAAGTCCCCCTGTAGAACCTGAACCATAGAGAATAATATATGGTGGACAAATCTGTTTACAATTTGCTCCAGTGTGTGATTGACAATCTTGACACCTTGATTTTGGATTAGTCTTGGTATGAATCCAACCACATTTTGGATTCAAACAACCAACAACTCTAACAGTAGATGATGATTTTGGAATGAATGTGGGGATAGATTGTGAGCTAGAGGAAGAAACAGGGCAGTTTTTACATAAGTAGTTTGTTGTACAAGGAAACCAAACAAAATTACTGCCAGTGTCCATAATGAAAGGAATTTTCTGAGGAGGTGTACCAAAGCCAAGTGTAATAGAGTAGCCTCCATAGCTATGAGGGTATAAAGGGGTTGTGGAAACAGAAGAATCTTGGGATTTTTTTATATAATTTGCTCTGGCTAAGGAAATGGAAGCTAAATGTGTGAGCTTTTCGTATAAATCTTGAGATGGGTTTGTGTTAAAAAGCGAAAGTGGAATGGTAGATGTGGAGGTTGATGAAGAAATGAAGGGAAAGAAGAGAGGAAACAAAGAGAGGAAAAGGAGAAAACAGGAAGAAGAAGCCATTGTTTATTTGGGGAATTGTGCCTCTGGACCCAAAACTAAGTAGTACAGTAAGTAATCGTTGGCTGTCTTGAGATAAAGCAAAGCATTCGATTTTTTGGAACCATTTATGCGGCTAAGAAAGGTAAAATCAACTTTCACTGTGACATGTCATTCTGCACTTTAATGGAGAGATGAGGAATAAGTTCTCACAAAGTAGGGTAAATGATAAGGGTCGGTGGGGTTTGAAAAGTTTGGCCAATATATTTCAAACTTTAGGTACTAACCGTTACACAGTATTATTTTGATACTATTCCATTCTGGATCATTTGCCAATTTGATAAAACCAGACATGACTAGGAAATTAAGTATGGGGATTGCTCTCCTTGTAGCTCGATAGACTACTCTAAGATCTTCATACTTTAAAACCTTAGCAATTTCAAATAGGCACAGTTGATATTGTATATAACCTAAATTCGTTCAATTTTTACGTCATTCCATTAAGGTAGGTTGAACCAAAAGTTCATTTCTTAGGTAGACAAACTTTCTCAAGTGTTCCTTATCACCTGACTCAAAGAATATGTGTGGTTTGGTTGGGGAAAAAGTTATCCCGAAATTAGTTATGCGAGATTGTTATACATTAATTTTATCCCAACCAAACGTGAGATAAACTCATTCAAATATAATCTCAGGATTAATTATCCCTCATCTCCGGTGGCAGAGGGAGAGTATAACTTACAGGTTCGGCCAAACCTAGTAGCTTTCATTCAAACCATGTATTTGTCTTAAGAAATTCATTGAACAAATATAAATTATTAATTTAGAACCTAGTAACACAAAAGATTTAAAATCTTGAACCCACAAGTTTCAAATCTTGATTCCGCCTCAGCCCTGGTACTCAACTAGTACTACTTGAAGAGGGTAAAGATTCTTCTACATTTCAATAATAATAATAATAATAATAATAAGCATATATATATATTTGTATTAGACGACGTGAGTGGGGTACAATGGCATCATTTATTTGAGAAGTTACGAAATACAAAGCATATTGATTTCCTACTTTACTAATCATTCTCTCTTTGAAACTTAATAAAGGATTTTCAAGTTGGTGTAATGGCATTTGGTTAGAGGTAGTCGTCATTCTAGAAACTGGTCATATACATACAAATTAGATGGTGTAGGATATCGTTTTTAACTCTAAAATAGAATAAAGACAGTACTAAGGATTAATTCACATGTGGTCTGGACAATTTTACACGCATATTTTTGGCTTTTTCTCTAGTCCCCAATTTTTATTCTGAAAGGGTAGGGGAAAGAGTTGGGTAGGGGTTTTTCGTCAATGGACATTTGTTGTCATTATCCAAGGAGCTTTCTTACAAATATTAGGCACATGACCGTTTAATTTTTCTTTTTGGTAATTAAATTTCTAATGTTAGGTTGCAAACGAGAAACTTAATGACAAAACGATCGAAACTGACTCGTTCATCTTGATCCAAATAAATTTGGAGTGAGTGAGCGAGCTCAACCACTCTATTTGACAGCCTCACGAGATGTATGAACAAGTAAAGAAACATATGGGTTGGAGGGAAGGGGAAATATATATAACCCTAACATTGTACGACTAAAGCAATAAATACGAGCGTCAGTAGCATACAACTCTTATGAAAACCAACTAAAATATTCATTATCTACTATCTACACAAATCATAAGACTGCCAAAATAAACTCTGATTATGGGGTCAGAAACTTGCTGGAGGATGCAAAAACTTGAGCCGTTTTTTCTGGAATATAATTAGCAGACAAACTAATACTACTAGTACTGAATTGTAAGACAATAACTAATGAGATCGATCCTTGTCAGCGCCCATAACAGAACAAGACTTTAGTTACACATATCACATGGGTGTCTTTGTGTGGTCTGGTGGGGAAAAGCAAAAATAGGTACAAGCAAAGCTGGATTCTCCCTAACTTGCTGCTATTGCATAGTTTAGGTTCCTAACAGGGGCCGAGCCGGAGTGTAACTTTTGTTCGGACTCTATATTTGTCTTAAGAATTTATTGAATATATATATAAATTATTAATTTAAGAACCCGGTAACTTAAAATGATTACAATACTGAATTCATTAACTTCAAATTCTGACTCTGCCTCTGATTCCTAACTTAATGCTACTGGAAAACCACGTGAGTCTGGTTCAAAACAAACAATATCACATCACGTTAAAAATATTTTAGGTTGGATTAGTTCTAATAATTTTACTACTCCTTTTGGTCCACAAGACTAGTGGAGCTTGGCTTTACCATTATCAACCACGTAATAGGCATGGCCTTAAATTCTACAGTAAAAAGGACAATGCAGCATCTGGCTTTTCTACTGAAAATGCCTTATCTTCATGACGCTTCTCTGCCTTTATAAAACATACCGGCCCTTAAAGCCAAAGCCTTTGAGTATTTGCACTTTTTTCAACATTTCAAGAGTATGAGTAGCTCCGTATGATATATTATGACTTAAATGAATTGTCGGTTTTGATTTTAAGGTTATTCGGAATCGATTTGGAAGAATGAATTTCATGATTTAAGCTTTAAGTTGGAAGAGTTGACCAAGTTTAACTTGTGTGAATTTGGCCCCGGAACAGAATTCTGATGGTTCCGTTAGGTCCGGATGGCATTTTGGACTTGGGCATATGCCCGAATTTGCATTTGGATATTTCTAGAATGATTCGGCGATAGTTGGCGAAAGTAAGAAATTTGAAGAATTGAAAAGTTCATAAGTTTGACCAAGAGTTGACTTTTATGATATCGTATTTGAATTATAGTTCCGTGAATTGGAATAACTTTGTTATGTCATTTGGGACTTGTATGCAAAATTTGGGTTCATTCCGTGTTAATTTGATATGTTTCAGCGCGAGTTTTGGAAGTTCAAAGTCCAAAGTTCACTTAAGTTCGAATTGAGGTGCGATTCGTCGTTTCAATGTTGTTATGTGTGATTTGAGGCTAAGTCCATGTTATATTGTGGGACTTTTTGGTATGTTTAGACGAGGACCCGATGGGCTCAGATGAGTTTCGAATAGGTTTTGAGTTGTGTTGCGCTCGTTTTTTATGTTTCGAAGTCGTTCCTTTAAGTATAAAGGGTACCACATTAAGCAAATGATCTCCAATTTTTGTTTTGATCAAAACACTAGATTCGTTTCGTAATTTTGGATTTATAGCAACTAGAATCATCAAGTTTCAAAATCGTATGAGAAATTTATGGTTATTGTACTAAGAGTTAAGTTGCCAGATTTTTCAGATTAATTACGCAATTGCCATTGAATTCGTATTTAAAATTTTGTATTATTTGCAAATATTGAAACCAACATATCTCCTTTATTATAAGGTCAAATGGAAAAAGCCTAACTTGACTGAAATTTTACAAGGAATCCACTGAAAGCATCAAAAGTGAGTTTCGGGATCATTTGGGATGAGAAACGAGGCAAAACAGCTGGGCAGAAGCATATAAATCAAGGGTTTATTCATTTGCTCATATTTTGAGTTAGGGAGCTCGGATTTGGACGATTTTTGAAATGATTTTCACCACATGGATTAGGGTAAGTGTTCTCCACTCATTTTTAATTATATTTCATGAATCTATCTTCTTTTTGGCAATTGGTTGATTATTTCAAAAGTGAAATTTGGGAGGTTTTGTCTAAAATTTCATAAAGTTAGTTTTTGAGTTCTGAACATCGATTTGGAGTCGGATTTGAGTGGAACTAGTATGGTTGGACTCATAATTGAATGGGTGGTCGTATTTTATAAGTTTCATCGAGTTCCGAGGCGTGTGCCTGGGCTAGGCTTTTGGGTCAATTCTGGGCTTTTGATTAAAGATTCGACCTTTATCATTTGAAATTGTTTCCTTATGCATTAATTGATGTATTTGTGTTGCTTTTGGCTAGTTTCGAGCCGTTCGAAGGTCGGTATACGTGGGATGGAATTTTTGTAGCATCATTTTTCTTGCTCGGTGTTGGATTGGCTTGTTCGAAGTAAGTAACACTTATAAACTTGGTGCTGAGGGTATGGCCCCCGAATATACGTGATATGTGTTTGGTGTTGAGGTGATGCACATGCTAGGTGACGGGCGTGTGGGTGTGCACCTTGTGAAATGTGACTCCATTATTTTTGTGGTACTGTGTAGTTACCTAATCTTATCTGGAACCATGAAATCTCTACGTACTAGAGCTTTTGAGCTGTGATCCATGCTAGAAACCATGTCTAGGCCACATGCTTATTCTGCTTGGACCCACTGAGGTCATTGTTGTTATTGAATTATTTGCTTACATTACAATTACATACTCAGTCATACGCATTCATTTGCGTATCGTATCTCAGTCTCTGTCACCAATTATTGATACATCACATCATCATTTTTGGGCTGATTTTCATGACATTGTGAGCCCGGGAGACTGGAGAGATTAATGACTGAGTGAGGCCAAGGGCATGATGATGAGGATATTTATGGGATCGGAATGCACGCCGCAACATGTTTTATTGATTTATGCCATGATTG
Source organism: Nicotiana knightiana (assembly GCA_005239525.1). Lineage (NCBI taxonomy): Eukaryota > Viridiplantae > Streptophyta > Magnoliopsida > Solanales > Solanaceae > Nicotiana > Nicotiana knightiana. Next base: position 20,276 of record ML377812.1, on the reverse strand, counting down.
ACTTGTTATAGAGCTTGGGCTGAAGGAACCCCTCCGGAGTTTGTACACACCCACAATGAGCACAAGTACCTACTGAGTGCGAGTGCCTAACGCGAGTGCCGAGTGATTGGGAAGATTGAGTGCATGTGAGAACTGGGTGACTGGGAGGACTAAGTGAATTGGTACTCTGAGAGTATGAATATGGTTTCATCACTGAGTTTCATCGCATTCGACATGCATACTTGGCATACATGTATAGAGATGCATCTTCCTCATGTTGTACGGTATCACGTCATTCATGACTTATCTTACATATTGACATGTAGGCACAGAGATATATTTTCCTCATGCCATTTGAAAATGATATATTTACCTGTTGAAAGCTTTGGGAAAAGTTACAGTTTTCAAACTTATTCATACTTTTGGTGTTTTCGGTGAAAGCTTTGGGATTTACTGTTATACTTGAAAAGCATGCCTATTTTTCCGTAACTGTGAATGAGCCGGGAATCATATCTCTGAGTTAATTCGTGTACCGTTTTCTTACTATATTGTTATGCATTATTGCTGGTTATTAGAGTTGGACTCTGACCCTTGTCCCATCTCGTCACTACTTTCAACCTAAGGTTAGGTTTGTTACTTATTGAGTACATGGGGTGATCAGTTGTACTCATACTACACTTCTGCACCTTGCGTGCAAATATTGGGTTGATGTTGCTGTGATCGACGAGAGCTAGATTTGAAGACGCACCTGCATTCCGGTTGTAGCTACTTCTTGTTCATGGTAGCCTTAGATTTATATAAAAAAAATTGTTTATGTACATTTGGAACAGATGGTGCATTTTGTTTTTTTGTAAATTCTAATCTTAGAAGCTCATGATATGTACTATGAGTCCTTGAGAAATTTTTGTATAAAAGCGGTGTATTATCATTTCTTATCTTAATAAATCTCATTAAATTGGATAGTTGTTAATTTATTTACCTGACGGGTTGGGTTAGGTGCCATCACGACTAGGTAAATTTTGGGTCGTGACATTTCTACAAGTGTATACGGTAAAAATTGAGAATACCCGATTTTACGGGCTCGAGGGTATGCCTTGAGAGTGAGCAAATAAAGCAAGTTCAGGCTCGAAGGACATGAAGACTGAGGTATAGAGATCAGTCTAAATCGGCATCGCAGTAACGGAATCACGAGATATCCGCAATCGACCACCAATCTCGGCGAAGATCTCGAAACCGGCAGAGCCATTAACGGTTATTGATATCAATCATGTATTTTACTTTCGAAATTAGAGTCATGCCTTATTTAGGATTCCTCTACTATATAAAGAGGAACCATGTTCACTTGTAAGGAGGATTATCATCATACACGAGTCATCACTTATGCTACTACTGAGAAATACAAACACTCTGCTCTTTTACTTACTCTTAAGTCTTTGTTGTTCTTACTGTCCATTTTGTTCATATTGTTCGTGTTACTCTTGTTGTTCTTACCGTTCTGGGCACTTGATCTCGAGCCTAATCCAGATCGGGTCGATAACTTGCAATTACACCGGTTTGATCCCTTTTAATCGTTTAATTCCTTCATTTATTTAGCTATTTGTAAATTGGCATTGAATTAGATCACATATCCTTATAACCGCATTACAAGTTTAATTTTTACTCGTATTTCGAGGTAAACAGTTTGGCGCCCACTGTGGGGCTAAGGATAATAATGATCGTTCAGTTCTAGTTCTGACTTAACACACTATTTTACGCTTGTTTCTTGTCAAGAATTTTGTTTTCAGGATAAATCATGTCAAACTCATAAAACACAGCTACTCATGGTGACAACGGTCTCGGACTCCACGGAGAGAATGAGAATATTATAGCTCCAGGAATCGAGGTGCCACAAGCTGACCTCGGAGGAGCGCCACCCGTCAACCCGATCGATGTCGATTCACATATTGCTCTAAATGCGGACTTAGGCGGGGACCCCGATGAAAGTATATGCAGAGAGGGTCGAACTCACAGTCAAGGTACTCAGGGCAGAGGAGACGAAGGTGTCAGTCTCCAAGTTATATTTGAAATGCTGCAAGCCCAACAGAACGCCATTGCTCAGTTGCAAAATCAACAAATGGCACCGAATAGGGTTAAACAAGAGGCTACTCTCCGTACCGAGCCAGTGCCTGAAATATAAGGTGACAATACTTCGACAACTGACCATGCTGTAATGAGAATGCTCGAGGAGCTTACTAAGAGAATAGAGCCAGGAGAAAAGAAAATCGAGGCTAACGACAAGAAGGTGGAAACCTATAATTCTCGAGTCGATCAGATTCCAGGGGAACCACCGATCTTAAAAGGAATGGACTCCAAAACGTTTGTGCAAAAACCATTCCCTCCAAGTGCGGCTCCAAAGCCCATACCAAAGAAGTTCAGGATGACCGATATACCTAAATACAACGGGATCTTAGACCCCAATGAGCACGTTACCTCTTATACATGTGCCATAAAATGAAATGATTTGGAAGACGATGAAATCGAGTCAGTATTGCTAAAGAAATTAGGAGAGACCTTGTCGAAGGGAGCTATGACTTGGTACCACAACTTTCCACCAAACTCCATCAATTCGTTTTCCATGTTGGCAGATTCATTTGTAAAGGCACACGCTAGCGCTTTAAAGGTTGCAACAAGAAAATCAGACCTCTTAAAGGTGAAGCAAAGGGATAACGAGATGCTAAGGGAGTTTGTATCTCGATTCCAAATGAAACGTATGGAGTTACCACCGGTTACCGACGATTGGGTTGTTCAAGATTTCACCCAGGGACTAAACGAGCAGAGTTCGATGGCATCGCGCCAGTTGAAGAAGAACTTAATAGAGTACCCGGCTGTGACTTGGGCAGATGTTCACAACCGATATCAGTCAAAGATTAGGGTCGAGGACGACCAACTAGGGTCCCCCTCAGGCTCAGTGCATCCTAACCGGTCGATAGGTAAGAATAAAAGAGATATTGATAGAGAATCGAGGTTGAATAAAGATATGCTTCAGATATAAGGAATAACAATCCGGGATGTAATTCCGCCCGGAACGATGGGAGGGGTGACCGAGGACAGAATTCTCGGGGACTCGTGAGCAAAACTGGATTCGAAAAATATGCAGATCCCATAGAAGCACCCCGATTATCAGAGTACAATATCAGTGTTGATGCTCCGGGTATCATATCGGCCATCGGGAGGATCAAAGACACTAGGTGGCCCAGACCTATACAAACTGATCCCTCTCAAATGAATCCAAACTTGATGTGTAAATACCATGGCACGCATGGCCATAGGACCGAAGACTGCAGACAGTTGAGAGAGGAAGTAGCTCGATTGTTCAATGAGGGTCACCTTCGAGAATTCCTCAGTGATAGAGCCAAAAGTCACATTAGGGAAAGAGACACCAACAGAAAGAACGAGCAAGAAGAACCTCAGCATGTTATCCACATGATCGTCGGCGGGGTCGACGTCCCAAAAGGACCTATATTCAAACGCACCAAAGTATCGATCACGAGGGAGAAACATACTCGAGATTACATGCCCGAAGTCACTCTCTCATTCAACGACGAAGAAGCAGAAGGCATCTCACAGCCGCACAACGACGCCCTGGTAATTCCTATTTTGGTAAATAAAATTCAAGTTAAACGTGTTCTCATGGATCCAGGTAGCTCGGAAAACATAATTAGATCGAGGGTCGTAGAGCAGCTTCGGCATGTTAGACCAGATTGTAATTGCATCACTTGTCCTAAATGGCTTCAACATGGCCAACGAAACAATAAAAGGGGAGATGATCCTGCCAGTAAACGTGGTCGGGGCCATCTAGGACATAAAATTTCATGTCATCGAAGGCGACATGAGATACAATGCACTTATCAGAAGGTCGTGGATCCATAACATGAGGGAAATACCATCGACCCTTCACCAAAGAAGTTCCCAACAGTGGATGGTGTGAAAACATTTTACGGGGAACAACACGCTGTGAAGAAAATGTTTGCAGTCGACGAGGTGACGCCGATATTAGCACTGTCGACCTCAGAAAAGTCGAGCATCAAATATAAACAAGCAGACAAATAGCAATCATCATCCCCAGCCTCGACCAAATCATATAAATAGGTGTCGTCGAAGAAGAAGAAGAAGAAGAAGAAGAGGAGGATTTTCTCAGTTCTCGAACTTTCATTGTTCCCGACGAATCGGATGCAACCAAATCAACGGTCGAGGAGCTGGAACAGGTGATACTTATCGAGTATCTACCCGAACGTAAAGTATACCTGGGAACGGGATCGACCCCTGAACTCAGGAAAAAACTCATTCAATTTCTTATTGATAACATGGATTGCTTTGCATGGTCCCATTCAAACATGACATGAATTCCACCTGAGATAACAACTCATCGGTTGAGCCTGGATCCCAAGTTCAGACCGATAAAGAAAAAGAGAAGGCCTCGGTCCGAGGTGAAGCACGCCTTTATAAAGGAGGAGGTGACCAAACCTCTTAAAATAGGGTCCATTCGGGAAGTAAAATATCCCGAGTGTTTAGTCGACGTAGTCGTAGTCCCCAAAAATGGGAACAAACAGATTATAAGGACTTGAATAAAGCATGTCTGAAAAATTCTTTTCCTTTGCCTAACATCGATCGAATGATAGGTGCCACGGCCGGCCATGAGATACTTACTTTTCTCGACGCCTATTTTTGGGTACAACCAAATCCAGATGAACCCAGAAGACCAGGAAAAAACTTCTTTTATCACTAAGTATGGAATTTACTGCTATAATGTAATGCCCTTCGGGCTAAAAATGTGGGGGCTACATATCAACGCCTAGTTAACAAGTTGTTCAAAGAACGGATAGGAAAATCAATGGAAGTTTACGTTGACGATATTTAGTTAAGTCCCTTCACGCAGAGGACCATTTGACCCATTTGCAGGAGACATTCAAAATCTTGAGGAAATACAACATGAAGCTTAACCCCAAAAAGTGTTCATTCGGGGTCGGCTCGGGCAAATTCCTCGGCTTCATGGTGTCAAATCGGGGAATCGATATCAATCCCGATAAAATTAAGGCCATTGAGGACATCACCGTCGTGGACAACGTGAAAGTCGTTCAGAGACTAACCGAACGGATAGCTACCTTAGGCCATTTCATTTCGAGGTCATCAGATCGAAGCCACAGGTTCTTTTCCTTACTCAAAAAGAAAAATGATTTTACATGGACCCCGGAATGTCAGCAAGCGTTGAAGGAATTGAAACGATACCTATCGAGCCCACCTTTACTTCACACCCCAAAGGCAGATGAGAAGCTATACATATACATGTCGGTGTCCGAGACAACGGTAAGTGGAGCATTAGTTAAAGAACAAAAAGGTACACATTTTCCAGTTTATTACGTGAGTCGAACCTTAGGAGATACTGAAACTAAGTATCCACACTTAGAAAAATTGGCACTCGCGTTGATAAGCGCTCTAGAAAAGTAAAGTCGTATTTTTAGTGTCATCCTATATGTGTTATCACCACCTAATCCCATCGAAATATACTGCACAAGCCCGAGTTATCGGGCTGATTGGCCAAATGAGCCGTCGAACTTGGCGGGTACGATATTGAATATCAACCCCCAACGACCATCAAGTCTCAAAAATATTAGTAGACTTCGTGGCAGACTTTTCGCCAACCCTCGTACCCAAAGTGGAAAGAACTTCTGCTAAAATCGGGTACCTTATCGGGGGTATGGACCCTCTTCATGGACGGATCCTCGAACGTGAAAGTGTATGGGCTTGGTATTGTTTTGAAACCGCCCACGGGCAACGTCATTAGACAATCAATTAAGACTACCAAACTGACTAACAACAAGGCCGAGTATGAGGCTATGATTGCAGGTCTTGAACTAGCTAAGATCTTGGGAGCGGAAGTCATCGAAGCTAAATGTGACTCCCTACTTGTAGTTTACCAGGTGAATGGAACCTTCGTAGTTCGAGAGGACAGGATGCAGAGGTACTTAGAAAAATTACAGGTCACCTTACACTGTTTCAAAGAATGGACCCTACAGCATGTACCTCGAGAACAAAATACTGAGGCTGATGAACTTGCCAACTTGGGATCGTCGGTTGACGAAGGTGAAATTATCTCGGGGACTTTCGTCCAACTCTCAAGGTATGTAATCGAGGAAGGGAACGCCGAGATTAATTCCACAAGCTTAACTTGGGATTGGAAAAATAAATACATCGAATACTTGAAGAACGGGAGGTTGCCATCGGGTCCCAAGGAATCAAGAACCTTATGGACCAAAGTCGCTCGATTCACATTAGACGAAGACGGAGCGCTATATAAGAGAACATTCGATGGTCCACTGGCAGTGTGCTTGGGGCCAGGAGATACTGACTATGTTTTGTGAGAAATCCATGAAGGCACTTGTGGAAACCATTTTGGCGCCAAGTCACTAGTTCGAAAGGTCATCAGAGCAGGATATTATTAGGAAAGCATGGAGAAATATTATAAGGAGTTCGTTCGAAGATGCGACAAATGTCAAAGGTTTGCAATAATGATTCACCAGCTCGGTGACCAACTTCACTCGGTCCTATCCCTATGACCATTCATGAAATGGGGAATGGACATCGTCGGTCCTCTTCCATCGGCCCCAGGTAAATCTAAATTCATATTATTTATGACTGACTATTTCTCTAAATAGGTTGAAGCAACAGGCCTTCGAAAAAGTTAGAGAAAAGGAAGTGACCGACTTCATATGGGATCACATTGCATGTCGATTCGGGATGCATGTGGAAATAGTGTGTGATAATGGCAAACAATTCATCGAAAGTATAGTAACTAAATTCCTTGAGGATCACAAAATAAAGAGGATACTATCAACGCCATATCACCCTAGTGAAAACGGACAGGCTGAATCAACGAATAAAACTATCATCCAAAACTTGAAGAAAAGGATAAACAAAACCAAGGGGAAGTGGAGAGAAAACTTTCCCGAGGTTCTATGGGCGTATTGGACGACATCGAAGTTCAGTACCGGAGCAATCCCATTTTCTTTAGTATATGGCTTCGAATCCTTAATACATGTTGAAGTCGGGGAGCCCACAGGTTTCGACATGCGACAGAAGAATCCAACCACGAGGCAATGAATACAAGCCTCAAATTGTTAGATGAAAGATGAGAAATGGCGCTCGTTCGAATGGCCGCACAAAAATGACGAATCGAGAGGTATTACAACAGAAGAACCAATCTTCGACACTGTGAAGTCGGGGACTTGGTCTTAATAAAAATCACCATCAATACTCGAGACCTTAATGAGGGGAAACTCAGTCTCAACTGAGAAGGACCCTATCAAATCCTGAACATAGTCGGGAAAGGATCTTACAAGCTTGGAACTATGGACGGCGAGCCATTGTCAAATAACTGGAACATATCACTCCTCAAGCGATACTATTGCTAAGGTATGGTTTTCTCCCTTTTTACTTAAATATTAGAAACTAACCTATTGCAGGTATCCGATCCAAGAAATCGAGACCTCAGGTTTTAGAGTACGCGTTGCACTCTTTTTCCCTTACACTGGTTTTTATCCCAAATGGTTTTTTTTGGTAAGGTTTTTAATGAGGCAACAACTATTTGCTACCTTAGGATAATTCAATAGTATCCCAAGCTTCTTTGCAATCAACCTCGAATACTGGGGGGCATCACCCTCGAATGTTATGTAAATGGATCTCGATAGGAAGAATTTTGTAATGGGCATCAAATGAACCGTGTCCATATAGATTAGCCGAGTCCCAAAAACAAAACATGTACGCATGTATGAATAATACAAAGAAGCACTCTCTTTTCTTAAAAAAATGCCGCTGACAATGTGTTGAATTGGCAGGTTACCCGATGAAGAAGCTGGGAAGGTACTAGCTGCTTGCGTGGTGTTAAACCAAAATGCTAAAGAGAGCGAAGGGGAAATCATGAACTACATTTCATGTAATGTAGTACACTATAAGAGAGTTAGAGTACTATCAGTCAAGTCAGTAGCCTTTCTCTTATGCGGGATTGCGTGTTGATGCAAGGAATAAGGGCTGGCAACTGTTTCAACAGTTTGTGTAGCCATAAATCCTTTGTATTCATTGAGATCTGTTGACTTTGTAAAACATTCCGTTGTAAATAAAAAACCTCACGTTTGAAGTAGAATTTCCATTATACGAGTCATGTACTTACGATTCTGATCTATTATGCAAGACTAACACTTGTGAAAAATGGCTCAAGGGCCAAGTACAAGCATACCTCGAACATTTGGGGACTACCTACTCGAGCTATCTAAGTTCGAAAATGTAAGACCTCAAAAGAGGCACCCCTCGATATATAGGCCAAGGCCATCATACTCGGGGACTAACATTTCGAACAAGTTCGAAATGTTATCGGGGAACAAGTCCAAAATACATACCCGAAGGCTACAGTCATATTAAAGACTACAGTCATATAAAAAGGCTACGGCTGAAATAATGCGGCTCGGAGACGTCCGAATTCCGCCATAAACTAAAGGCTTTCAAATACTTTGAAAAACTGGTTAAATAAGGCTACCCTCGGCAAAGCAAAAAAAAAGGGCTTCGATAAAATCAGCCCTCCAATAATTTAAAGGCTTCGATAATATCAGCCTTCGAAAAAAACTCAAGAGGTATTAAATTATCTTAACACAAACGAGTTAAGAAAAAATTGGGTTCCGATCATTGAACCCTCGAAAAACCCATCGGGTACAAAAAACACATGCTAAAGCATAAAGAAATTTTCACTAAGTCATTTAGCCGAAAAGGAGAAAAATTATCACCATTTTTAGAGACCGAATTGGCCCAACTTAAAGAGCCTAAGGGCCTATCTAAAAGAGCCTAAGGACCGATACAATTAGAGTTCGAGACCTCGTCTCACTCAATTCGATCCCAAGGGTTCAGTTATTCCGAGCTCATGCAAATGTTAACTACAACTCGAAGGTTCACATAAAAGGTATATCGATGAGCTTAAGATACCTAACAACGATATTTTGAGAACCTAAGGGTTCACTTTATCCTAAAACTCAAGATTCATTCGGATTTGGCTATTAAAGATAATTTGTCAGTCAGCTGGATTAAGCTACCCCCGAGAAAGGTCTCGAATGAGTTCCAAACTCGGGGCTGCCCTCGTAACTCGGGGACTTACCCTCATAAAGACGAAAAACCTAAGGATTTACTTCGATCACAGCAATAAAAATTTTATTGACGAAGGCAAATGAATATACAAAGACATCAAAAGGAAATTCTTCATTATATCAAAAAATATATGTACAAAGGGCAAGCCAGGGCCTTACAAAAGAAAAGAGAAAAATAAGTTACAATCTAATTATGATCGGGGATGGTCCCCTTAATACCGACCTCCTCCCGAGCAGCTTCTCCGGGGACACCTTCTTCATCAACATCACATTGTGTTTTTTTCCTCTGTTTCTCATGGAACTTGATCAATATTGACTATTAATTAGTTATGGCGATAACAAAAAAATTGAAAGTGGTATAAATTATGAAATTTGAGAATAGATTTCTTATATTTGGTTCTTGTCACACTCCTCAAAATTTATAAAAATTTCTAGACACGCTAATTATAGAATTAAATTGTTATTATTATTATTTTTCTGGCCTATAGTGAAATTAAATTATTATAGAATTAAATTATTATTATTAAATTATATATATACACACTTAAATAATTGGATATACAATTAGAGAAATATTAATAATTTTAATATTATTAATTATTAAAAGTGAATATTTTTAATTACTAGTTAAGTCCAAAAAAAAAAGAAGGTGAAAACAAATAAAAGAATAAACAATGCAAAACAAAAGGCTTAAAGCCTTTGGAATGAGAGTAAAGTGCTTCTTATCATAAAGGCATCGGCAGAACCCTCCTTCCAACAAACAAAACAAACAAAAAGGAGGTTGAGAATACAACAACACAGACGCGGATACGAACAGAGGAAGCCAGAAAATTGCTCAAAAAATTTATGGTTCTTTACAAATCACTAATCTTGAACTCAGGTATATAAAATTTTCTATTGTCAATTATCCAAAAATAGTAATAGGTATAGTATTTCCCTTCTTTCTTTATATCAACAATAGATTTCATGTTTAGGGGTAAAACTTTAAAATTGATTAAAATGTACTGGTTATTATAGAATTGATTGTTTGACTGGTGTCAATTGGACTGGGGCCTACGTATTGGCTCGAGAAGTTTTGAGGTGAGTTGATATAACTCTTTACTAAAGTGGTTTAACTCACAAAAGCACGCATACAAGGTGTTTGATGAATTGCTTAAAAGAATTTGTATGTACTTAATTGGGGCGAGTAAATACCTATTAGCTTCGAATTATTTTCTAGCTAAATTTAGATGATTATTTTGATATATGTGCATAAATTTTCAGATTTCTGTGTTATTTCTATATGCCATTTTCATGTTGAAAATTCATGAAGAAGCAAGAATCTTTAGAAATAAATTTTAATGTTTATTTCATTCTTATGCCATACTNGCCATACCTTACTTTTAAGGATTCCGGAATAAGTATGTTGAAAGATTTAGACTTGAAAAGTCACAAGAACAAGTTTTAGAAAGAAAAGATTTTTGGGAGTATCCTTTATTCTGAGAAGGGGTCATCGTCCAGGCCGAGGATCCTAACCGAGGCGTTGACTTCCTGAAACTACTTGTTCCAAAGTAGGGCGCACACGAGCCGAGAGCCTCGTTGCTGAGAATTTACTTAGCCATGCTAAGGTATGATACATGAGCGCTGAGAACCATGAAGCGAGTGGCACCTCGTGAATTGGGCCTATTCGATCAGGTTGGGATCGAACTCGTGCCGATCACACGGTGACTAAGACAGAAATAGGTCAGGATAGTTGGAACTCGAATGTATAAAGAGAAGTATTTTTATTTTTAGTTTTATTTTTTGAAAACGAAAAGAAATTCTTTTAGAATATTCATAAACTACTATTATGCAATTATTTTAGAATTGTTCTTAGAAGCTTTATGTTTTCTATGCATTTAGAACCTTTGCTCATAATGTATATATTATTAAAGTTTCGTCCCTGTCGTTGAGACTCATTGAGTACAACGGATGGTACTGACGTTCTCATTTGGGAACCTATGATGATCTGCGGTACAACGTAGAAACCGGTTTTGCAGGCGAACAAGCTACAGGTTAGGATTTCCATCTCTTCTAGTGCTATTGGTGAGCTCCACTTTTGTTCGTGGAGTATTCCTTAAATTCATATTATCTAGATATTTCCTTTTTTACTTAGAGAACTGGCCAGGAAATCTCATGTCCTGAGCAGTGCGTCAGTTTATCAGTAGAGGCTTCATAGACATAGTCGTGGGATTAAGATTCAGATGTTTTTGATAATAACTTAGTAGTATTTCATTTGTTTTCTACGAATAAAGTTTTGGAGTTGGTTTATTTTATATATTTAGATTAATTAAAAGAATTTGATTATAGTATTTCCTTATTGCATATAAAGTTTGAAGTTATAATAGATTTGATAAGCGCAGATGGTTCGCTCGGTCATGTTAAGTGATCGGGTGCCGGTCCCGGCTTATTTAGAAAACGGATCGTGAAAAACTTGGTATCAAAGTCTCAGGTTTATGGAGTCCTAGGGGTCTATGAAGTCGTGTTAGTAGAGTCTTGTTTATGGGTATGAAGCGCGCCATACTTATAAATAGGAGGCTACAAGCATTTAGGAAAAGTCTCATTTTTTTCATACTTTAGATCGTGCAGTAGATCCTACCTCTAAGAAATTATCTAATGTATTCGTTTCTCCAAAACTCACAGAAATGGCTCGTACTCGCAACTCTGACATCGACACTCAGGATGCTGCTCAAGAAACTATTGTTACTATTGTGGCTCAAGGTAGAACAAAAAAGACTTCAACTCAGAAAAGGAAGGGTAAATCCAAAAATGGGGTTCAAGTACTCCGGGTTGAACAGGAAGAAGGGGTGGAGCATGATGATCCAGTGCCTCAGGATCCAGTGCGTCCCCCAATAGCAGCTCCGGTGACAACTATATCTCCAGAGGTAGGTCAGATGTTTAATGCAGTCAACAGCGCTATGGAGATGTTTAAAGCCTTCATGTCAAACTAGAACGAGAGAATAGATGAGATTCCACCTCAATCAAATAGACAAAACAATTCTGAGTCCTCAAGAGTGAATGAATTTTTGAAGTTGAGTCCTCCAGTGTTCCATGGTTCTACAGTTGATGAAGATCCAAAGTTGTGGTTGGAGGGTGTCAAGAAAGCCCTCCGAGCGATGAAAGCATTTGATGATGAAGCTGTGGAGCTGGCTGCTTACCAGCTTAGAGATGTGGCTGGCGCTTGGTTTGAGATGTGGGAAAAGGAAAGAGATGAAGATGATGGTCCACCTACTTGGGAAGAATTTGAAGAGGCCTTCATGGCTAACTTTATCCCAGAAGAGGATAGGGAAGCTAAGGCTACAGAGTTCGAACAACTCAAGCAAGGGAATAAAAGTGTGCAAGAGTACTACATGGAATTCATAAGGTTGGATAATCATGCTCCTCACATGGTTCAGACAGAAAAAGGAAAGATTTGCAGGTTTGTTGGCGGTTTGGGTTATCACATTAAGGATACGACATCAGCTGCAGCGGTAGGGATGACAACCTTCTCCTCGGTTGTTGGATTCGCCAAGCATTTAGAAAAAGACAAACAACAAAGAAGAGAAGAAAAAGAGCATAACAAGAAAGCTCGGACAGCGAGCAGGTTTAATGGTACATCCAGCGAAGGCGGAAGGGATTCCTCTAATAAGGAGTCATTAACACCAGCTCAGTTCAGTCATCAGTCAGGTGGTGGGTCTTCCTTCAGACGTACTCAGAGTTATGGAAACCAGTCTCGCCAGAATCAGAATTTTAGGACATCATCCTCACATAGCCAGAGTCATGCTGAGCAACATTCAAACCAACAAGGTCTTTGTGGAACCTGTAAGCGGCAACATTCAGGTCAGTGCAAGTTCGGGTTTCATGGTTGCTATCATTGTGGAGACATTGGTCATATAAAGGCCAACTGCCCAAAGTTGCGACGTAATTTCAGTGGTGGATCAACTCGTCCTTCTAGTTCCTCAGCTACCGCAGTTGCACCCCTCAGGCTCGTGGTTCTCATAATCAGACCGGGCGTGGGGCAGGGAGAAGTCCAGATCGNGGTATACTTTTAATCTGCTCACATAATGCTTATGCCATAATGGATCCAGGTTCAACGTTTTCATATGTGACTCCATACTTTGCAATTAACCTCGGGCTAGAACCTGAACAACTTAGTGAGCTATTCCTAGTATCTAATCCAGTTGGCGAGTCAGTGAAAGTCACAAGAGTCTATAGAGGTAGTATAGTTTCAGTCCAAGGCCGCAACACCAAGGCCAATCTCATAGAATTAGAAATGGTGGATTTCGATGTGATCATGGATATGGATTAGTTGTCTTCCTGCTATGCCATGTCAGATTGTCATGCCAAGATAGTCAGGTTCCAGTTTCCAAATGAAGAAGTCTTAGAGTGGAAGGGTAGTTCAGCATCGCTTGTAGGTAAGTTTATTTCTTACCTTAAGGCACAATGAATGATCGGTAAGGGGTGTCTCGCCTATTTGGCTCACATCATTAATCCAGAATCAGAACTACCAGCTCTTCAGTCAGTACCAATTGTTAGAGAACTTCCAGAAGTTTTCCCAGATGACCTTCCCGGACTTCCTCCTAAAAGAATCATAGACTTTGACATTGATCTCATGCCAGGCACTCATCCCATATATGTACCTCCTTATAGGATGGCTCTAGCAGAACTTAATGAGTTGAGAGAACAGTTGAAAGACCTTCTTGACAAGGGCTTCATCAGGCCGGGTGTTTCACCGTGGGGTGTCGCGGTCCTGTTTGTCAAGAAGAAGGATGGGTCTCTCAAAATGTGCGTCGACTATCGGCAGTTGAATAAAGTTACCACTAAGAACAAGTACCCACTGCCAAGAATTGATGATTTATTTGACCAACTTCAGGGTGCAAAGTACTTTTCAAAAATAGACTTGAGGTCGGGGTACCATCAGTTGAGAATCAGAGAAGAAGATATGTCTAAAACAACCTTTAGAACTCGCTACGGGCACTATGAATTTCTTGTAATGTCCTTCGGGTTGACAAATGCTCCAGCTGCATTCATGGACCTCATGAACAGAGTTTTCAAGCCATTCCTTGATACCTTTATTATCGTGTTTATAAACGATATTTTGGTTTACTCTAAGAGCAAGGAAGATCATGCAGAACACCTCAGAATAGCCTTGCAGACCTTGAAGGAGAATGAGCTTTATGCCAAATTTTCAAAATGTGAGTTCTGGTTGCAATCAGTGGCATTCTTAGGACACGTGGTATCTAGTGAAGGCATAAAAATAGACCCTCAGAAGACAGAATCAGTCAAGAACTGGCCTAGGCCGACAACGCCAATCGAATCAGGAGTTTCTTGGGGTTAGCTGGCTACTATAGAAGGTTTGTGGAGGGGTTTTCCTCACTTGCAGCTCCATTAACGAATTTGACTCAGAAAGCAGTTAAGTTCCAGAGGTCAAACGCTTGTGAGCAGAGTTAAAAAAGAGGTTGACCACTACACCTGTGTTAACCTTGCCAACAGGTTCGGGTGGGTTCACAGTGTGTTACAATACCTCTAGAGTGGGTCTTGGTTGTGTTCTTATGCAAAATGAAAAAGTTATTGCCTATGCTTCCAGACAGTTAAAGAATCATGAAAAGAACTACCCCACCCACGACTTGGAGCTTGCAGCAGTGGTGTTTGCATTAAATATATGGCGACACTACCTTTATAGCGAGCATTCTGAAGTGTTTACAGATCACAGAAGCCTCCAGTACATTTTCAAGAAAAAAGAATTAAATTTGAGACAGAGAAGGTGGCTCGAGCTACTGAAGGATTATGACCCCACCCAGGTTCTACCAAAATGTATCTAGATTTGAAAGAGTTGTATTGGTGGAAATGCATGAAGAAGCAAGTAGCAGATCATGTGGCTAAATGTTTGAATTGCTAGCAAGTCAAAACCGAGCATCAGAGGCCTGGTGGCCTAGCTCAAGATATAGAGATACCACACTGGAAGTGGAAGATGATTAATATGGATATGGTAGTAGGTCTACCTCGCACTTACCGTAAGCATGATTCAATTTGGGTTATTTTAGACCGACTGACAATCTGCGCATTTTCTACCAGTAAAGATGACATATTCTGCAGAGCAGTATGCGCAGTTGTACATTAAAGAAATAGTTAGATAGCATGGTACTCCAGTTTCAATCATATCTGACAGAGGCCCTCAGTTCACGGCATATTTTTGGGAGGCATTTCAGAAAAGATTAGGTACCAAGGTCACTTTGAGCACCGCTTTCCATCTACAGACTGATGGCCAGGAAGAAAGGACCATTCAGACTCTCGAAGATATGTTGCGAGCATGTGTTATAGATTTTAGAGGTAATTGGGATGATCACTTGCCACTTATAGAATTTGCTTACAATAACAACTATTAGGCTAGCATCAGTATGGCTACTTATGAAGCGTTGTATGGGCGACGATGTAGGTCTCCAGTGGGTTGGTTTGAACCAGCAGAGGTGTCATTGATTGGTCCAGAGTTTGTTTGTGAGTCCTTAGAAAAAGTCCATCTAATCAGAGAAAGACTAAAAGCGGCTCAGAGTCGTCAAAAGTCCTACTCTGACAAGAGGCATCGTGACTTAGAGTTCATGGTTGGTGACAAGGTGTTTTTGAAAGTTTCACCAATGAAAGGAGTTATGAGGTTTGGTAAGAAGGGTAAACTTAGCCCTAGATTTATCGGGCCTTATGAAATTCTAGAAAAGAAAGTAAATGTGGCTTATGAGCTAGCGCTACCGCTTGAGTTTTCCTCTGTCATCCTGTCTTTATGTGTCTATGCTTAGAAAGTACGTTCATGATGAGTCGCATATAATACCTGTCGATACCGTAGAAATTAAAGAAGGTTTGACTTATGAAGAATTACCTATAGAAATTCTCGATAGACAAGTAAGAAAGTTGGGAACAAAAGATATAGCATCGGTAAAAGTTATGTGGAGTAATCATGATTCAAAAGAGGCGATGTGGGAGGTCGAGGAATATATGAGGAAGAAATATCCATATTTATTTGAGGAAAAAGGTATGTGAACATAGATTTGGTTCGGCATTTATATTTTATTTATTAAATACAAGTTAGCATGTGCTTATGTCCTTGCTAGATTATACTTAGCTGCTGAAGTAATTTAGTTTTTGTCAAGGTATCTTTAGTTATATAATAATTTAGTGTCATACCAGAGTATATTTAATTCATTAAAGTTATTTACTTTTTGTAAAGTGTTGTGCTTTAGAAATTGGTTGGTTATTGTGGTGCCTCCTTACCGGAGTGTGTGTAACTAGTTTATGAGCAGTGTATGGTTCCTATGAATGGCCCGTTATAGTATATTTGGTTGTTGTTGGTGTAGTTGTGGTATTTGTGACAGGGATATTTTTTTTGGATAGTCCAATTTACAAGGGAAACTCTGCCAAAATTTTTGAAAATTTAGAGAATTAGCCAAAATTTTGAGTCCCTTGGAAGAGTGAGTAGTGATAAGAACATTTAAGAGGTTAAAGGACCTAAAGAATGATTATTAGCTTAAGAATAAGGCCCTAGCAACATTCGAGGACGAATTTTTTTAAGGAGTGAAGATTGTAACACTCCTCAAATTTATAAAAGTTTCTAGACACGCTAATTATAGAATTAAATTATTATTATTATTATTTTTCTGGCCTATAGTGAAATTAAATTATAATAGAATTAAATTATTATTATGAAATTATATATATACACACTTAAATAATTAGATATACAATTAAGGGAATATTAATAATTTTCATATTATTAATTATTAAAAGTGGATATTTTTAATTACTAGTTAAGTCCAAAAAAAAAAGAAGGTGAAAACAAATAAAAGAATAAAACAATGCAAAACAAAAGGCTTAAAGCCTTTGGAATGAGAGTAAAGTACTTCTCATCATAAAGGCATCGGCAGAACCCTCTTTCCAACAAACAAAACAAACAAAAAGGAGGTCGAGAATACAACAACACAGACGCGGATACGAATAGAGGAAGCCAGAAAATTGCTCGAAAAATTTAGGGTTCTTTACAAATCACTAATTCTTGAACTCAGGTATATAAAATTTTCTATTGTCAATTATCCTAAAGTAGTAATAGGTATAATAATTCCCTTATTTCTTTATATCAACAATAGATTTCATGTTTATGGGTGAAACTTTAAAATTGATTAAAATGCACTGGTTATTATAGAATTGATTGTTTGACTGGTGTCAATTGGACTGGGGCCTACGTATTGGCTCGAGAAGTTTTGAGGTGAGTTGATATAAGCCTTTACTAAAGTGATTTAGCTCACAAAAGCACGCATACAAGGTGTTTGATTAATTGCTTAAAAGAATTTGTATGTACTTAATTGGGGCGAGTAAATACCTATTAGCTTAGAATTATTTTCTAGCTAAATTTAGATGATTATTTTGATATATGTGCATAAATTTTTGTGTTATTTCTGTATGCCATTTTCATGTTTAAAATTCATAAAGAAGCAAGAATCTTTAGAAATAAATTTTGAATGTTTATTTCATTCTTATGCCATACCTTACTTTTAAGGATTCCGGAATAAGTATGTTGAAAGATTTAGACTTGAAAAGTCACAAGAACAAGTTTTAGAAAGAAAAGATTTTTGGGAGTATCATTTATTCTGAGAAGGGTTCATCGTCCAGGCCGAGGGTCCTAACCGAGGCGTTGACTTCCTAAAACTACTTGTGCCAAAGTAGGGAGCACACGAGCCGAGAGCCTCGTTGTTGAGAATTTACTTAGTCATGCTAAGGTATATACATGAGCGCTGAGAACCATGAAGGGAGTGGCACCTCGTGAATTGGGCCTATTCGATCAGGTTGGGATCGAACCCGTGCCGATCACACGGTGACTAAGACAAAAATAGGTCAGGATAGTTAGAACTCCAAAGTATAAAGAGAAGTATTTTTATTTTTAGTTTTATTTTTTGAAAACGAAAAAAAATTCTTTTAGAATATTCATAAACTACTATTATGCAATTATTTTAGAATTGTTCTTAGAAACTTTATGTTTTCTATGCATTTAGAACATTTGCTCATAATGTATATATTATTAAAGTTTGGTCCCTGTCGTTGAGACTCACTGAGTACAATGGATGGTACTGACGTTCTCTTTTGGGAACCTATGATGGTATGCGGTAAAACGTAGGAACCGGTTTTGCAGGAGAATAGGCTACGAGTTAGGATTTCCATCTCTTCCAGTGCTATTGGTGAGCTCCACTTTTGTTCGTGGAGTATTCCTTAAATTCATATTTGTCTAGCTATTTCCTTGTTTACTTAGAGAACTGGCCAGGAAATCTCATATCCTGAGCAGTGCGTCAGTTTATCAGTAGAGGCTTCATAGACATAGTTGTGGGATTAAGATTCAGATGTTTTTAATAATAACTTAGTAGTTTCATTGTTTTCTACAAATAAAGTTTTGGAGTTTGTTTATTTTAGATATTTAGATTAATTAAAAGAATTTGATTATAGTATCGCCTTATTGCATATAAAGTTTGAAGTTATAATAGATTTGATAAGTGCAGATGATTCGCTCGGTCATGTTAAGTGATCGGATACCGGTCCCGGCTTGTTTAGAAAACGGGTCGTGACAGTTCTTACCCACAACAAACCCCCCATATTTTAATTATTGAATCAATCATAAATTTTAGCAAATTTGATCTTGTGCATTATTGATACTTAATTTTTTCCTAAAAGGTAAAATATTAAATATATAGTCAAGAGAGGGGATAGAGTGGACTATATCGTCAATAGAGGGGTTAGAACTTTGAAATAAACTTACCGGGAAGAGATGAAAATAAGCTTAATTTATTTATGAATGAGAAAAAAGTGTAGCTAGGATTGTGGGATTCTAAAAATTTTAGAGAGAAATATATGGATATTTATATTATTCTAACCATGATTAAGAGCTTCGTTTGATTAATTAATTGAAACCATTAATTTTAAAATGGAACATGTGTCTCTTATCCGGGTAAGAACTTGGAGAAATGGAGAAAGAGGAAATTGAGTGGACTTTTATCCAACTTTCACCAAACACTTTCCATATTTTCATGAAATATGGATATATTACAGGTTGATAGAGTCAGATTTAGGATTTCAAAAATATGGGTGTACCACTAAAGAAAGCAGAAGAAAAATATTAAGTGGGGACTGATAATTATTCCTTAGGAAAAATAACTCAATATTCAACCACGTACATCATTCAACCTTTGTTGAGTATGGGCGCCAACATATTCTGAAAAATATATGCATAAAATATCTAATTTGATGGAAAGATTATGAGAACACGTGCCCCTAAACTACCCTATAAATCAGCCTATGTATGTTGATTCTTGCCAATACAAACAAGCACAAATAAAGAAGGTTATTAATATAATAAGATTTGTTATTCATAGTTATATGTTATGATAATAAGTCGTAAATTTACGACCCTGAATGTCCTCCATTTTGTTTTTCCTATTTCTCTTTATAATTTATTTTCTTTTCTCCAATCATTAAACTCTATTTAATTAAAAAAAAATATAAACATTTCTACCAATTGAATTTTGGTTCTTTTATTCATAGTTTTTTGCTAAAACATGAGAGGGTACTTGTTGAGATTATTTATAGTTTGTGTCACACCTCCTTCTTCCGATACGGGGTTGGATACAGGAGTNACCATTTATTTATTGAAATCCCAAACCGAGGAAACTTTGACTCTGTTTTGATTTGTCTGCGGCCAGAGATCCGAGTAAGGAATTCTGTTAACCCGGGAGAAGGTGTTAGGCATTTCCGAGTTTCGTGGTTCTAGCACGGTCGCTTAACTATTAATATTTGGCCTAATTATCTAATTACTTACATATTTTAAACCTATTTTACTTTTAGCCTTTTTCACCTCTTAGCCGCTTTTAATATTTATGAATTTATCTTAACCAAGTCACGATGACGTGCACTTGTTGTTTTTAAACACATTATAGTTACGCCACATGAAATGCACCCGTAATTACAACATGTGATTTTTATCATGATTTTGAAGTTGAAGACGGGGACATGAGTTGTCGCTCCCGAATGTTGGTTAGGTAGCTTCGCTATAATATTTGATTTTTCTATCAAAATTTCGAACTAAAGATATCCATTCTACCTAGAAAACCT